>DWPT01006019.1:0-11774 GCA_018251895.1 Agathymus mariae mariae
CTCATTAATCAATTAGATTTAATGGTTAATGAAAATGCTAATGCATTAAGAAATTTAATGCATTAATTACAACTCTGACTACTTATAAACCAGCTAAGTTTGAGCCGCCTGCTTACACTCACACGGCGACAGAAAATTTTATTGGAATATTCCAATGGATAACTTAGGATGTAATTTCATTTCATAAAGATTACTCATAAAGACATTCTACACTTTCCGTTCCTAGGTTCAATTTTAGAAAACAGTTTTTACCTAAATTTTAATAAAGTTGACGAGCATCTTTTTAGTATCAGAAAAAAGATAGTCGAATATATATACAGCTACATCTATAGTTATATCTGTATAAGAAGCAGTAAAGAAGCATCCATCCAACTATGTGAAGTAAAATGGCAACCGCACGCAATCCATGTTACAATACCTATGTGGCTATTATCCTATTTCTTGTTACGCATTCGTCAGATATTTCCATGATTATGAGTACGCTGTATGCTAACGAGCATGCAAATTTTAAGCATAACGTTTGAACAATGTAAAGCAAACAGATGAAATACGTTTCATATTCGTGCCCATCAGAACCATAAACATTGAAATTTACTAAATACACACTGTAAATACGAGGCTATCGCTGTGACGATCATCAGCGGAATTGGGTCGAAATATCGGTGAGAAAGACAAAAATCGTGAGATCTGTTATGGGTACAATGAAAATGATAATAAAAAAATACCAAGTATTATTAGAACTCCCTCATTCAAGGGCGTCAGTTCATGTAGGTTCAACTGTAAATGTGGGGAGTGGGCGGGCCAGTCAATTTTCTTACATTGTCCTTAATCTTTTAAACTACCCTAATAAATTGTTAAAAGATAATAGAAAGATATGTTTGCCATGTACATAACGAATATTTTAAAATAAAAGTTTATGTTATGATGCATTCGAATGCACGGGAACAATACCATTTTTCTTTTTTTGTTGTACACCTCAAAAATTAAATTTAGTTCAATTAAAAATATTATGTTCGTTCATTAAAAGCGCACCCAACTGTATGTACAAAAATACCAAATATTGTCAGGTAAATTCTTAGGAAATCTTCTGCGTGACAGTCGAAGAGGCGTATGATTTTATAAGTTTCATTTAATCTAACTTTAACATTAAATTATAACTTAAAAAGGTAAAAGCACGTTTCAGTTAGTTTTGAAGTTCCATAGTTTTGGGGAAATAATACGAATAAAGCGATAAATAACGAACTAATTTTATTTACGACATGGAAGAAGAAAATGTTCATGTGGTTTATGAAACGTCAGGTAGTTTAGACAGCAAATTAATAAGAAGTTAATAAATTAATAATAAGTTAAACTTCAAAAAGGGTTACAATATTATTGTAAGTTAATAGGCTACGCTTATCATCGAAGGAATAGCTGTTATTAAGTTATCTCAATACAGCGCCTAAAAACCCTCTCTCGAGTGCCTGGCAGTAAAACTGATTTAAAAATAATAAAAAACAATACAAATAAAACAATTTGTTGATAAGGTGAAAAAATAAACGTTATACCTATTCTATTAAAATACTTATTTATTGCATCTTAAGGCTCATTAAACCTTTTACATGTAACATTTAAATGTCCTGTCTAGATAGATTAATATAAAATATTACTCTTAGATAAGACGTCGTGTACGAACGATAAGTGTTTTTGAAAATAAATTCTGAAGGTTAATGCGTTCTCTAAGATATGTTGAAGCAAAATTTATTAAAAGAGATCTTTTTTCAAGTACAATTCACAAAAAAATTAAGATATACACTAGAAATTGGTTAGACGGGACTTACAAAATTCGAAAAAATATATCTACCTCTACAATATACTAATAATATTTAGAAGAAAGTATTATTATACAATTCAAAGATGTAGCTAAAGTATATGCATATGGAATAATTTATTGTATTTGAAGTAAATAGCGTGTAGCGGTGGAATTCAGAGGGCTGGTATAAGTGGCGTGCCGGACTTGTGTAAATTGATTGATGAATAGTTCGGGATCCTAAAGTTCACTGCACCCACACGACAAATACATGTATAGAAAGAATAGACAATATTTGAAAGATCCTAGAAAAATCACGTTTGCATGTTTCATTTTGAATACATACCTATCGATTTAAAATTAAATAGCACACAGGCACTTCTATTTGTTTTCAAACGCTGAAAGAGCGCAATTATATCTGAAGTAAATTAAAAAGTACGCAAAGTGTCTTGTGTGTTTTCAAATATTATTCATGAAGAATGCAACTTTTGCGGCAATTTTAATAACTTCCATTTAAAACATGCAAGTTTATTTATATATTGGGTTAAGTATAACTATTATGGGATGCTATTATAATATGTTTTCAATATATTCAAAAATATATAAAAAATCATATTGTGATGTTTCGTTCTTTGAACGTCTAGCAAGACCGATAACTACAGTTTCTAAGTTTTTGGCTACTACCTTTACAAAAGCGGAAGTATAATTTCAATATGGTAAACATATTGAGATTTATATATTATTATGTTTGCAACATAATTTTAATTTTTTTTAGGCTGACATTTTGAATTTTACTAAGGAAACTTTCGATTTTTGGTCATTTATTTGTTTTCTCGTGTAAAGCATATAATTATTGGTTTAAAAACTATGGACGAATTGATCCTATAAATTGGAAGTAAGATGTAAAATAAATTGATCAGGATAGGACGATGGCTATTGAATTATAGAACTCTTTATCCAGCACAATCTTAATTAACTAGGCTTGATAAATGGCAGGTTCTAAGGGGGGTCACAGAGGTCTTGATCCCCCCTCGCAAATTGTTATTGTCACATTATGAAACCTGAAAAAAAATAGTCAATTTACGAAGATTAAAAAAATATCAACCACTTACTTAAATGCCATTCACATTATTATACTAAGTAATTTTTCATAAGTGTTTTGTATGATAAAATCTAATTTACTCGACATATCTTATTATTAGTATGAATCCCCCAAAATGTCATGCTGCGACCGTGCCAGGATAACGGTCGCTTTAACACTAAGTTTCATTAAGCTATATTTATACCATGTGTAATTTATTTATATTGAAGAGGTTTAATCTTATTAGAGGTTTATCTTAAATCAATATATTTTATTCCTTAATAATCCCCGTTGATTATTGCCAAGTAAAAGTACAAGGTACCACACCTAACAACGTAAATCTCCACTTGCTTGGTTTTAAATAACAGATATTTATTCAATCACCAATTACAGAACAATAAAAAATCTATTGTATTTAATATATCAGGTTTTACAATGGGGAAATACATTGTCATAGGTATATATATATTTATTTTCTTATTATTATTCAATGCTTGAAGCATCTCACCTGATTGTAACATTATTATTAAACCTGCTTTGCAACAATCCGCGAGTACAAACACTATCAAGGCGTAACACGCGTTGGTGGTATGTATGTTGGTATATAAATTTATCTATAACTTATTTATTAGTTACAGCAACAAAGGTGACATAACCCAATGACAATTTCCAATTCTCACCTAGACACAGAAACAAGATAAATGTCACCTCAATTATAGATGAAAACAATGGCAGCAATTGTGTTTGTACAAAATAAAGAAAATGGCATTATAAATTTACACAACCCGTGTTATGATTTCACTACAAAAAATTTAAATATAATATATAATTCCATGTCGAATAGTGCATTTCATAGCAATATAAGCAATAGTATTGAACAATAACATTTGAGTTTGAATTATACATATATGTGTATTTGTGGGAGAAAGAGAGGTTCTACACGTGCCTAGAGGTATGATCGTATACCTTCATACATTAAGCGCGGTGATGGTTGCATAGTAAGCCAATACTTATTTAATCAATTTCTTTCGTTTTTTGAAACTAGATTTTGTTTATCTGTCCTATTAATTTATTAACTGTTAAGGTTGATTAGTGACAAAATGTTAAGTATTCGGTCATTTATTGACAATAATGCTAAAATGTTGATGTTTAAACAATTAATATTAAAATTATGTAAAAAAATATAGGTAGAAGAAAGTAACGTGCTTTACGATGCTGTCATAAGATAAATTATGAAAGAAAATCCATTTATTTTTATAGAGTTTCGTGTTACTGAGATTAGATGAATTTTACGATTTCACGACAATGTCGTTATTGAAAAAATCGAGAGAGCGATTGTCGTAAAACTGCCATTTAAGTCGTCCTACTTACAATAAAACTTTTATTGGTATTAGTTTACTACAAACTCCGTAATATGACTTAAACAATTTGCGTTATGAGATTAAACAGATTATCGTTTATCAATAATATACTTATTAATACTTTAAATTGGATTCACTGATAGCCACAGCATAATTGCTGATGTAAATAAAGAAAAAGAACTTGTACCGTGTTGTTTTGTGCCAGTGGTGTACTCGGTGGTGTACGTTTTCATATCACAGCACCATGTCCACGACGTGCCATAACCAAACTCTTTTACATCTCTACTTGCAGAACAAATACCCTTAAATATTCACCGCTCCCCCGAACTCGCACTGTATTTAATTATATGGAAATTTAGCTGATATCGATCTTTTTCATGACTGCACAAAATATCATAAAACCAAAATAACTCGCCACATCAACAAGTAATGGTGTAATCTAACATAATACTGATTTTACTTTTATTTACCCATATTAATTGTTTTCACTCTTATTTACATTACTTTAGGCTGTAATATTGTCTGTAAATGTTTTGCCTAAAATTAGTATACACACAAATACTGTAAATAGTTATACATAACCTTACGCTAAACCATGTGTATTGCTGTTGGCGTGTGTATAAATAAATAAATAAATTTAAAAACTCTTACGACTCCTCACCTAATACAACGGTGTTCTTAAAATACTTCTTCCAACGAACCTGAACTGAAGTCTCACAAACAACAATTTACAATGTCATCGAAGAAACTGGAGAAAAGGCAGTGAATTACCGTCTTTGAATTCGCAAGTTCGCAAATTAATCACGGCGCGCCCCATTTAATAGCTCGTAAACACTTGAAAACACTTGAGAAACGAAACACTTAAAATAACAAAACAGTGCCGGTAACACTTCATCCGTTGTCCTCGAAGTTCTTAAAGTTTGAGCACTTAAAATTTTGAATATTTAAAAATAGTATATTAATTAAAAAAACGTAATGTCACTTGGGAAATTCATTCGAGAACGTCAAAGTGAGGAAGCATGACGCGATACGAGCGTTCATTGAAATGGGTGATCCGCCACTGCGAAGCACCGACGAGAACGCGCCTGCGTAGCTTTGCACCAACTTACGCCTGCACTTGTGATACATTTCAGCTTCAATTAATCCCAACTCTACACTCAATTACACCTATAAGTCCCATTGAAACCGTGGTAGTAATATTAAACTGAATAAATGATATTGGATGAAAAAGGAAAAGCGACAGAGTGATGAAATTTGGAAATAATGTAAGGAAAGTTAACTCGCTGAATGGGATTTAATTTACTCGAGATTATCCATTATTTTCGGTTCTGCCAATGAACATTTCAACAATAACTTTGAAGGTCTCTCTTTGAATCTTATATGCTTGTAGGTAATTAATGTTACAAATTGAAATTGTTGTGGCAAATTTGTCTTTGAATTTTTTTATCACAATAACTTCACTTTTAATATAATTCATTATTATTTCACTAACTTAAAGTTTCCTTTATATATTTACAATATAGAAAACTTTATTTCTGTACTACCACTGAAACCGATAAAGTTTAATAATTTCAGATTTGTTAAAAACCTTTAGTGAATTTCAATTTAGAGCAATTCACTTATGTTAAAAATATATTTATTTGTGTTTTTTACGTCTAGAGCCTGTAAAACAGCAGACGGACTAACGCCCATGGACATAGTGATTACTTAAATGTAAATATAAATCCGGTTGGCTACTGGCACCCTGACATAGCAGCCGGAACTCAAAAAAATCTTCTAAGCTTGATAACAGAAGCATAATGATAACCAGCCGGTCAAATAAAAAATTATACCAGCAAGCACAAGTACCGTGAGCTTTGTAACTTCCATCAGAAGATACTCAATATTATAAATAGCTCAAGACAAAGTCGACGAAAGTTGATATCATAGCCTTATAAATCGCTCTAGATAAAGTCGACTTGCACTCAGGGACAGACAGAGTCATTTAGTACATCCCGATTAACATTTAATTCAATGTTACTAATTGTAATTACCTAATTAATTGTAATTAATTAATTAATTAATTAAATTAAGTAAATGTAATTAATTATTTAATTGTATTAAAAATAAATTTAATGTGTCATCAATATTTACAATAGCAATAATAATTTCAATAAGCATAATTTTTCGCAGAATCAGAGGGATTCATGATCCCCATTCAAGGCCAATTTATTAACCCCAAAAACTACCGCAAATACATCATCCAAGTTCCAGCTATAGTCGTTATCTCCGACAGTAGATCATCGTAGATATAGGCAATGGATGCCAGTTCCTAGCCATCAAACAGCATATATGTCGCCGTATATATGTAGCAAATATGTAGCAAACGAATACATTCTGAACTTGCTAAAAGTACAAGTGCAAATAATTACAATACAATATTATTACAATACAAACTCCATCTTATTATAAAAATATAGGAAATTCAACAGTGAAGCTTTAATGATTTTGATGTGGATCTGGATGGCCGTATAGTTTCAATAAAATTTGTGCATATTCACGTGAACGTATTGTGTATAACTGACTGCTCGTACTTAGTCTGGCGTAAACCTGAGATTTATTAATATATAATTTAGGGAAAGAAATACGTGACCAACAAAAGAATCCTCGATGAATGATAGTGTAACAATTTAGTCAAAACACAAATATGGCAAAAAGTATATTCATAATGGTAAAGGATTCAAGAAAAAATATATGTTAGTCTGAAAATTGTTGATTGTAATTGAAACTTACTTTTACTACCTACTTAATTCCATTACATACACGTAGTGTAGATGACATTGTTTGGGTTCCCAATCTTCTAATGCTTTTGAGCATCTGTTTCTCACATTTAATCATAAATTTATTGCTAACCGTACAGCTGACAATGTCGAGAATTGTTACGTAATGCCACTCCACAGAATAAATAAGGAACTTTGCAAATATTTTGGTTTAATAAATGTTTAATCAGTTAATTTGAAAATTTAAAAACCTTTGGGTATTGATCAAATATGTTTATCATGTTTAGAAATCATGCAAATTAAGCAAAAAAAAAAAGGAAAACTATTAACGTGAAATGAAAGTAACGTAAAATCGTATTCAGTTCTGTTAAATTCAATTATGTTTTTAAATAAATGTCATTTACTATTAATCTTTAACTTTTTTACTATCCGAGTTTCATCTTGCTGTTTACTTAGGAAAGCGTTATAAGAAAGGCTGGAATTTGTAATCGTTCTTGAAGTACAATTTACATAAAACTAAGCGCTTTACGGAGCGACTGAATAATGAATAATTGGCAGCTAAGCAATATACCTAATGCGAATTCAAAAGGTGTAAAAATTTTAATATTAACCTACTACACATATTATAAATTGCTCTTTTTAATTATTTAATTTTTTTAAATAATCGTTACATCGGCCGAAGGTCCAAATGTAGATGTTTTATGACCTTCATATCATTCGCGATATGGAAGGAATCAAGTCATCAAGCATTTTTAGTTTTGATGCAAATTTAATTATACAATTAAAATTTACAACAATTGTCATAAACTAGATAAATAAATATGCCAACACTGAAACTGCTTACAAGTATTCTCATTGTTATTAAAAATATATCTATTAAGTTTTTGAATAAATCAAATTCGCTCACTTCCGTCTCAGGTAGTGCAATATAGCCAAATTAGTTTTGATTAAATTTGGTAATCACTAGTGGCAAAAAACATAAATTCTACCTCCGCCAAATTATGTATAGCTTAGTCGATCGCTTACAATTAACAAAAGTCGTTAAAATTATTATCATCATCATTATTACAACCTATAATTGTCTCACTCTGGCTCGAGTCTAATCTAACTGTAAGAGGGGTTGAGGCCACGCTGGGCAAATGCGGCTAATTTTTCGTAAGAGAGCTTCAAATTCTGGAAGTCTATTAAAATAACTTCAAAATTTATTACGTGCATATCGATGATATTTACACATGCACTGGTTATCGATTGAGTTACATAGATGGCATTGGTTAGTGAATAAGAAATGATTTGTAAATAAAATCTAAATCGAAGTAAGTAATGTGAACGGCAAGACACTCCTTCAACCCTTCCCAAAATGTAATTCAATCATTATTTCAAACAAAACATTTTGCTACGTTGTTGATTCAATCAAACCGGATTTGCTCGTAGGCCAACGAAAGGATTTCCGTAGATAGTCGTAGCTAAGTTGCCTTCGTATTCGGTAACATATATGGATAAAGATTAATAAGGCCGTCGGAACCCTAAAATCATGGTCGAGTGATCGGATCGAACGAGTCTTTACGGACCGTTTGTTTTCTCTCGTTATTCTGAAATCTTTTTTGCCTTTATATTATAAAGAACTAACATAACAGCTGTAGCTTTATGGAGAATAAAACAATTCTTATATTAGAATAGAAATTTAATCTTGTAATCTTTACTCTTGTTGTAAAAAATTAGATATGGTATTAATTTTACTTTGCGCTTAATCTTTAGAAAAATCAGTGTCTGTCATAGGCATATGATAATAGTAAGTTACATAATACGTATAAAATTATAAATAAAATTAATATTTCTATATACTTTGTAGATTCTGTTTAATATTCTCATAAAAGTAGGAATAGTTAAATACATCATATTATGAAGAATTTCTTTTTATATTTCATTCATTAAATTTTTAAGAAAAATCTCTTACAATCAAATCATTTACATTGAAATCAATTGAATTCTAGGTTTAAAAGCAAATGTGACAAATTGTGGCATACATAAATGAATTTTACAAGAAGTTTAAACCTAACGACGCATACGATTGGAAATCAAAATTGGTATACTGCACTCGCAAATAGGGTTAATGGCAGCTGGGCTACTATTCTATAATGTATATTTTTTTTAAGTTCTCTAATCTTAAATTTTTATATGTCTCTCAAAACGTTATTAGCAATAGGTATTAAAATATATCGTGTGGATGAGCATAAGAGCGTCTTGGTCAGAGATAATATGTCTCTGGGCGGTCTTAGGCGCTGTTTTAGTTGGATGTTTGTTGGCGATCAACGATGCTGCAGGGATTAGATAGCTCCGTAATATTTTCTCGTTGAATTAATGCGATGGCTTATGCAAACGAATTAGATGCATTTTAATTCTTCTACTCACTCGCTTTTTGCTTGGTAGTGGTTTGAGTACTGCTAATAATATTATTGTTCGGCTGGTTTTTCCTATTTTACAAACTCGTGAAGAAATGTTTTGAAAGCAGATGGTTAATAAGGTTTCTGAGCCAAATTTATCTACGTTAAATATGTCTCATTTCAGGATCAAGCTCTTGCAGATTATAGAAGGGACAAACAGGACTTCCGAACAACATAGTAATACGAGTAACACGGATAGGCCGGATCGCATCCCTATATAGTGGTGCACATAATTTTTAAAATAAAATAAATAATAAAACGTTCACACATACACATACACAAGCACCCACACAGAGAGAGACGCACACATAGACACACACACTATAGCACTATGATTCCTGCGGTGTGGGTGGCAGAGACGTATACAAATATGACTTCACAAACGCTTATTATTCGAGAAGAAAACTTTATTTCACTTAAATATCTGCTTAAAGTTCTTTTGCTATTTCCATAAAAATAACATCAGGTTAATATACTACACTTGATAATATTCAAGAATTACTATAATTATACGTCGTTGACTAAAAACGAAAGGGATTGGAACTGACGGACTTACAAGCACACGCAGACGCATCAGACGTCACCATCACACGTCAAGTACACGCGTACAACACCGTCACGTACCACATCCGGAGATACCCGCTCGAAAAAATGCAGTCCACATAAATAGTCAATTAGCAATCGAGTGTAATAAATAAATAAATGAATAAATCAATCAATTAACTTAAACGTTTTCATAAAATAGCACACGCCTTTATACAAATACATCAAAGGTATTATTATGATATTCAAAATAACAATTAACACTCCCATCTTCACCGCCAGTTGACAGATACAATTATCTTTAAAAAGTCACACGATTTTCATAATTGAGAGTAAAGAACTATTTAGAGTATATTGAACAAGTACCTTTTCGTTACATCTATAGATGAAAATAATCAGTACCGGCAGCTGAAATTAAACACCGAGATTCCGGAAGCTTTGTGTTAAAATGAGTTAATAAAAAATATCCTAATAAGGCAAAAATGAACAGAATTACTACCAAGAAATAACTTAAAAGTCTTTCTTCATTATGAAACTTGTCTACTTAAGCGGAAGTAACATGGGAACTTATTGGAATTTACATAAATATGTTTACCTGTTATAAACGTATGTTAAAATAATAACAATCGCATCATAACCAATTATGTTTAAATAACTATGTGGTCAAATAAAAATAAATGTGTTTTTGTTTTGTAATTACACTTTTGATTATTTTCCATCTAGCTTCAGTACAAATCTAGACATTTCAGTTCAGTCAACGGCGAGAACCAAAGGGGTAAGCTTCAACCAACCTTAGGTGAATAAATTCATCTCAGAGATAAATTTTAATCCACATTTTAAAATCATTTCAGTTATAATTATTGATATTTGTTTATGTCAATGGTGTCATTTAGTCTCCTTATGTTTTAAAATTTAATAATTTTAATTATAACGGGTAGTCACGACATTTGTCTTTTCACTAATATTTAGACAAAAAATATGGATCATGATCCCTTCGAGCATGCAGTGGAGGGGTGATATGTGTACCAATTTTCCAATAAACCAAATTTTAGTAGGGTTAAATTATATAAAACATTTAATGATAAAAATCAAGTCACTTTTTTCTGACAGTCAACTATCTAGTCAGTCTCTTATTGGGTGATAGTGATTATATCTCTTACCGAGTTTGTTGACAAGTTTATCTTTCATAAACTTTTGGAAACTCCATTGTATTCCGATTTATGGCCACAAATATAATTCTCTATTACTGAAAAGGGAATCCATCGTCGAGTCACAGGCTTGAGTTGAGCAGTCACTCAACTTTATGAATCGCGGTTTGGCGTGCTCAATGTTTGGCGTAACGAGCTACTTAACCGAATATTATGACAAACTCGACCCTTGAAACGTAAACGTGCATAAAAATGAAGAAATCCATATTAAGGTGAAAAATGTAATGGCGTCCATCACTTCACCTTACTCAATCGTTTATCGAAATCACTCCTGAATCGGTTTCTTTGAAAACTTACAATAGCGAGTACTTCGTCGAGTGTATTCATATGTGGTTTATTTGTAATGCACTGATTACTTTTAAGGTATAAGAGGTACTGTCAATTAATGAGTTGAAAAAAACCTCACTTGCACTCAGTAAATTCTGCTGAACAATGAATGATTCAGTGGCGCAAGATCTTTTTAGTACAGCTGGCTGGCTGGGCTCTTATTGGCTAGGTAGCTATGAAACTTTAATATGTTTAAAGTTTTTTTTTATGATAATAGCCGACAAACGAGCAGACGAGCCACCTGATGGTAAGTGGTCATCGTCGC
>DWPT01006020.1:0-11774 GCA_018251895.1 Agathymus mariae mariae
CCAGCATTCATTCTATACGGCATCAGCCTAATTTTTGATACTGATGTGGTAATCGTTATGTTTCTCGAAACGGCACGGAACGGCAACCAAATTGATTTATTATTATTTTAAAGGCATAATGAAATCTGTCAAAACAAACACTAAACACTAACTCAATATATGAAACGGTTTAATCAAATTTTAACAATGGTACTCAGGTAAAAATAATTGTGAAAAAAGTCAACAAAAGTTTACGTAATGTCTCAGCGATTAGAGTTTGTGCAATCAATATTCTATTCAATATCATAGATAACAGTATACTAACATATGTTCTACAATGACAGTACAATGTACCTTTAGAATGTGATTCAATTCAAATTTTTTTTTTTGCTTTCAAATTTGCTACTACATTAATATTAACATTGAATTAAAAATTCAAAATCAAGTAAGAAGTGTGTTATGAACTATATTCAACGTTCAACTATCATAAACTGTTATACTGTCATTATAATCTTTGTGATTGTAATGAAACTTTGAAACAACTGAGTACCGGAGTACCGTACCTAATGTTATTGTTATGAGACAGGCGCTTTTACTATTTATTATCACCATAGAATTTAAAGAATACACACGATAATTAAAGCATATGTATAATGATTAAACGGAACGTTTTTGGGCCAGCAGAATCAGCTAAATTCATAGCTAAAAATGCGAAATACGTAAAAATACACAATGAGGGAATTGAAAAGTTATGTGATGAGGTACTGAGACTTGTTATCAATTTGGTTAGCTGTAATAAAGACTCTAAATCACAAAATTCGTGGTATTTTATATTGCAGATGCTTTGTCATATGACAGCCCATGGCCTGCAGATACCGGAGACAGGAGCAGATACAATCCACCCAAGTACAGACCACCTGAGGGCGGTAGATTGGATTTTTGTCCTAGACACCCTCAACTTTTGCTTCTGGTCCAGAAGAAAGGATGAACAATGGCATGTTGATGGTCATACTGGATACTATGCCCTAGAGGCTGCATTGTATAGGGCTATCAAAGTATGATTGTTGTAAACTTTTGGCAAATTTTTATCTTGAGTTTCATTGTGAATAAGCAATTGTTTAATTATTGTGTCTGTGTCAATTGGAATTATAATTTTATACTATATTAACGGCCAACCTTAACTTCTTTTGGGATTAATAATTAATTATTATACACATTCATTCAAATGGGAAAAGAATTTTCTAATATGTGCAGTGATTCTGGATATTACCTTCCACATTTATTCAAACTCATAACATTTTAATATTACTAGCAGCCATTTCCAACATCTTTCAACACCAACAAATACTTATTACTTATACACTCGATATGTACTATATGCCCATCAGAAATAATGCACCTTTCAAATGGTAAAAGAGTTTTTTTAAATAGATGTCATGGTTCAGAGATTACTTTCTGCATATACACAAACTCACAAAAATTTACACTTTCTCTTTATAATATTATTATTTATGACTGATATTATTCTATCTACTTCTGTGACTTTGCTTAAAGGAAGGATATGATATTACAAAGCCAGGATACTACTCAAAAATAACTAGAGACGATCTAAAGAAAATAATGAGAGGAGACACAGATGTTGAAATACCACTATTTGAACATAGAATGTCCATACTGCATGAAGTTGGGTCTATACTTCTAGAGAAGTACAATGGAACATTTGAAACTTGTTTGAAGGAAGCTAACAAATCTGCAGTGCAATTGCTAAGAATTGTTGTAGTCAACTTCCCTTGTTTTCAAGATGAGGCGTTATACAAAGGACAAAAAGTATCGTTCTATAAAAGAGCACAGATCTTAATAGCAGATTTATGGAATTTTTTTGGTGGGAAAGGATGGGGGGAGTTTGAAGACATAGGAGAAATTACAATGTTTGCAGATTATAGAGTACCACAGGTGTTGGTGTACTTTGGGGCACTTAGTTACACAGATCATTTGATGGAAAAGCTAAGGAATGGTAAGCCCTTTGATTTTAATATGGGAATTTTTATTGAGATAAAGTTGTGAACTGTAACCATTGTATTTTCTCATGGGAATAATACAATCACCACTTATTTATACTGCTTAAGCTTGTTTCAAACTGCATCCCCACCTTGGTCAAGTCTGAAAGATAAAGACATCTAAGAGTAGGTCAATATGAACATTGTCACTGATGAGATTCTGCAATCTTAGTTTTAAGCAATTTTTTTTATTACAACTGATCATGTGCTTTTTTACATGCTTTATATTTATTGTTGGAATCATTAATTATTGAATTATGTAAGTGGTCATGTGACACATATTTACCATGTGAATAAAAATAATAAGTCTTTTATCATTGTCAGTGATAAATTAAGACAATACAGAAATTTATCTTATATGGAACACATTTATTTACTTATTAAATTTTAATATTTACCTGAACACAATATTCTTCAAAATCTTTTCAGAAAAATTAACAAACCTTGAATTGTTTTTCAATTTATCTGATTACAAAATATTTAGAAACAAAAATCACAATCACGATCCATGTTATCTGGATTTTTTTGATATCTTGAAATTAGACATTTTTACACATTTCTTAACAAAAATCTAAACAACTAGAACTTTATTAATATATCAAATGTAATTTCATATCTATACAGATGCATTTCTCAACAAATATTTTGACAAAATTGAGTCTTTTTAGTATTCCTATTAAAACCATTATTGTTGCTGTTATTTATATTTTTAATACATATTATTTAATGCTCAAATATTATATTATAGTAGTAGCTTTGGTATATTATAGTGTATTTTCACTACAACTCAATTCAATGTGGATGTTATTGATCTGCAGGTTTGAAACCTTATAATGAAATTCATTATTACTTATTAATTGATTAAATTCTAAACATTTCAGATAATATTTATATATTTACTTATATCTTCATTCAGGTAAATATTTCATTAATTTTATTATTGATATTTAAAATGAGAAAGGCAGTATAAATTTAAAGTTCATCAAGAAAATAAAAACTTGTGAGTAAAAAAAAATCTGTAATGATCACAATGAAAAGTTTATTGTTTTGTTTGTTTATAGGTTGAATTTTAACCTGTCTCTTGAACAATGATGACATTTATGGATTGGAACATATTATTTCACAAACTACGTATAATTAGCTCAAACATAGTTCATATGTATATAATTATAAACCTATCTAATTTTATATTAATTTCTGAAATCACATTAAAATGACTACATTTATGTTTATTTCCACAGATGTACTTTTGGATAGTGGGTCTGAGGCAGAGGTAGAAATCCGTGGATGTTCAATTCATGCAGTTGAACTATTAAAGAAATGTATTGAAGAGCGGGCAAATAACGAGAAGAGGAATATGGTGGTACCTAACTCCAGTTTGATTGATTATTTCCTGTGGTGCTACAGGCGAAAACATTCTATTGAAATGGATAAGGTGCCTTATCACAAAACATTGGGTATATTTTATTGATATATTTTAAAGTGCAGTAATGATAGTTTGTTATATGTTTCTAAGAAGTAGATAATAAACAAGTAATGAATTATATAATTCCTTACCTGAGAGTATGTTTTCTATGTTTGTATAGAACAGGGTACATGTATAAGTAAATGCATCAAGTACACAATAATTGTATTTATTTATTCTCAAAGTACATTTGTATGAATCACCTGATTCACCAGTAAAATTTTATGTGTTACTAAACCCTATGTATTAGGGATATATATTAACTTCATTATCACATTACATTATAGTAGACATAATTATTGCGCTTACAATAAATTTCGCATGATTGATGTTGAGTATCAGAAAGGAGCGAACACGTGATCTGTTCCACTGCTGGGGATTGTTAAGTTCATAACTAATAGAATTGGTTTACTATTAGTTGCATAAAATTATAGTAAAATAAAAAGTCGACTTGAATACTGTTCCAGCTGCTATCTACACTCAACATCCCGACCCGACTCCTAGTGTATTATAGCATAAGTTATAAATACATATAGAGCTATATATGTATGGACACAACCGCTAGAGATGTACCGGAGATACCCTTGGACCTAACTATCTGTTTATGCTATTTACAACTTTGGCTTCAGCTAATATAAGTACAGATTATAAATGGCACCATAAAGTTACACCATTACCTATTAAACAATAATGTGTGACCGCCAACTTACAAACTAAAATAAACCTTTCCCGGTTATTATTCTGTCAAAGTTCACTCACTGGACTATGATGCTCATGTTCTTCATACGCACCGCTGTGATATTTTTGCAATAGACAAATATAAGTAAATATGTTGATTTTAATTGGTACACATTTAATTATAGAAATTAAATTAGGGGAATACTTTGTTAAACGTACCTAAGTAACGTATTATACGATCGATATAAGAGTATAACTACCTCACTAGTTTACAAATAGGTAAACAAGCTGTAGTCGCATTGACGGTTAAAAGTATTTACATTTATTGAAATTCAACCCGGACAAATTTAAGATATTTGATAACGACGACATCAGATTATCAGATTGAAATAGTACAGGTTTGTATAAATATTGTGGTCGTGGTGGCAACAGACACAACACTGGTTACGCTGCCAACAAGTATGTTACGAATACTATAAAATAACAAGTTGCCAAACGTAAAAATTCAATCGACAACAATATACAACGCAAGTTGCTACTCGGAACACATCGAGACTTCATGTACATTTGATACGTCTTTTTAGTTATTTAGTGCTAAACCTATATTTTAAGCTTTCGAAGAACGCCAGCTTGGTTTTAATTGTACCAGGTTCCGGAAGAGGGCTCCCTGGCCTGCTAGATTCTTTTGAAACATCCTCAGCGCCTTCCGGGATCTCCTTGGAGCCTCCGGGAACGGTTAGGGGAATCGCCATTGAATGTTTTAGCTCATCGCGGAATTCTTTGGAGATACTTCTTGCCGTTAGACTGTGCATGTATGCGATTTTGTTTGTGGGCCAGTCCGCTTTTCCGTCAGCACTCAGAAAATTCTCCCTACTCTTCCGTCGTCTAACATTTGTTTGAGAGAGCGGCTAAAACAAATAATAGTGTAGTCATTGTCATTACAGAACAAATGTAAGTAATGTAAATGTAAGTAACTTCGTCTTGTATTTTTATGGACACTTATTTTTTTTCACCTTAAGTAAAAAAATTGGGATGAATCACTATTACTTATGCATTAAAGTCACTAACCTTAACTGGTTCACTAAGATTCTCCATGCTAGCAAATTTTTTAGCCAATTCCTTCACTTTGGGGAGATGTAGTAGAATTTCTTCAATCTCATCGATCTGCGATAATCTTTCTTCTTTTAAAAGTGTGGTCGCATTTTCTTCAGGTACAACAGCGTCAGTACTGAGCCTATCAATGGCTTGTCCCGAGATGTTCTTATCAGGTATATCAATGTTGTCATTTCTATCAGGCGCTTCGTCATATCTCGGCGATACCTTATCTTCCGGCTTACATTTAACAATTTCCCCAGTTTGAACGTTGTATATTTTAATAGAATCTTCCAAACTACTTGAGCTGTAAGAATTTTCAACGCTGACGCTATTCGGTGATTTGTCAGGTTCGTCGTGTGGTATGTTTATCGCTATAGTTAGTGGAGTAGTATCAGTTTCGTATGCTGACTGTAATATTTCTTCGAATTTCTTATCTGTATCTTCATCTAAGTAGATTGGTTTTGCCGCGAATAATGTTTTTTCGTCTACGTCCTCGTATTCAATTAAAACTTCATCTTTATTGTTACGGGGTACCGTAGTTATCGAATTATGTATTTGCTCATTTCCAGCGAATTTTTTATATTGTTGATTTGTAGCAATTGCATTGAATTGCTCTATTAGCAGTCCCTGAAATGTGTTTTGTATTATCGTTATGTGTTATTACTAATATATTAAAATAATATTTTTGTTAAAATACATTAATATTTGAGGCCAGAATATTAGGATATTTTACAAATATGTTAAGAGGTTTTCCGCGTGCCATTACAATAAAACATATGTGCGACGCAAACTATAAACTGACTTCTGATGGTTAAAACGTAAATAAATTACAAGTTCTTGCATGCTGACTGTTAAAATAAAGCGATATGTGTAAGCTCATTGTTCAGAAAGTGATGGCGAGGTAATGCATGTATGTAGAAAATTTCGGTTAGTCCCTCGGCAAGCTGTTTAGTTTGTTAGTTAACATTTCGTCACCAAAATCTCACAACACTCACCACTAATTTCTTTGAGGATTACTGTAATAATAATACTGAAAAGTTTAATAAGAAGGTCACAAATCTATGAGTGCGTATCTAGAATCATAGTCCAACGTATTTAAAGTGCAGAGTGCTGTTAGTCAGCCAAGTTTTTATTCAACAAAACATGCCAACTATTACACTCAACAGGCGATGTTATTTCGTGTCAAAAACGAAGATATCTTTGAACACAGCTATTCAGCTATTCTTTAACCTTATCCGTTCATGAGTGAATTATGGTTGTGATGTATGCAACTAGATAATCTACAGTTTATCCTAACTAACGATGATCGACTTGGTCTAATGCAAGTATTGCACATAGAGGACGGCGATTCGTTAAACGGAGTTAGCATTCGGTCTATCTACATTGTCAGTACTAGTGCTTTGAGATTGGAGGTGTATTAGGTAATTATTGGGACTAATGAATTTTCTTTCACCACAAATCTTTATGTAAGCCTTTGTTTAACCTTAGGCTTCCACCGAAAGCAAAATTGAGACCTGGGCGGCGCTTGGCACGTATGCACAGGTCTTCGCTCCGTAAGGTGTTACTTCGCCTAATATCTGTATACGATTCAAATAAATCTTCAGTTATTTGGGGTGTTCTCGGTATTTTAAGTCTAACTATATCCTCGTTTTCCACATAACCGTCACCTCCATTGCACACAGGTTTATTTTGATGTCTTACGTTTGGGTGTTTGCTGACATTACGATTGCGTCTACTTGTCGCAATTTCGTCAGCGCTATCGCATTGTTTATCTGAATTTTCGAAAATGGGATTTATTGCGAAGTTGGGACTCGCGTTTCTAGGACTTAGAACGGCGCGGACAAGGTTCTGATGAAGGGAGGAGGCCTCGAGATCACTCAACGAGCTGCTGGCACTTACAGGCGATGCGAACTCAGTTTCAAAATTGTCTAAACTGGTTGATTTGTTCATGGAGCTCGTTAAGGAGCCAGATTCACTGAAACTGCTTTTGTTGCGGCCGCCGGAAGATGTCTTTGCCTCTTTAATGTAATAATCTCTACCGTAACTAAAACAGAAAAGTAAATAGTTGTTGTTTAAATGTCAGCTTTGATCTTCTAAAATATTTTAGTATGAATCTATAGCTTCGTAAAAACTTACCGTTGGTATTGTGAAGGTTCATCGGCCAACCTATCCTTTACAACTTTAGGACTGGGACTGAGTGATCGCCTACCGTTCATGCTAATGTTGCCAGTACTCGCACTGAGTGTTGATATACTGTGACCTATCTTCCTTTCAATTTCTATTTTTGAATGTCCATTAATATTTGCGTTTTCGTTGGTAATATTATCCAGTATGTCTATTTTATTCTCAAGGCTTTTATTATTAGTAGTCAATGTATCAAACAACGAGGATGTGCTCTTCGCTGATAATCGCTTTTTAATCGCTTCTGGCGAATATGGATTGTTCGGCATTTCAACATAATTTAACCATTTTTTTCGTTCTCTATAAGCTATTGATCCTGCAACGAAAGTAAATTATGAAATTGTAAGTATTACTCTGAAGGCACTTCTGTAGTCTACATAGATGTACATGTACCTGGTATTAGGTCCTCTTTCTCCATACTAGGAGTTGAGTTCCTAAAATAAAAAGTTAAAAAAAAATTGAGTAAAAATTTGATTGGTCGATGAAGATGTGGCTCACATAAAACACAATTAATATTATTTATTATACATACTGGTCTGCTTCATCTTCAAAATGTTTTCTGCGCAAACTATCCGCGTACCTTTGTACTGGTAATACAGTTTCCTCGTATTCCCCCTCACGTTCATGATGACCGAGTGTTTTATTCGATTCTGAAATTTTTATTTGTTTATTTTATACAATAGTTACTAATTAACAGAGATAGTTTAAAATATAACATACATGACGACGAATACCTTTATTATATGCATAATTTTGCTTCTCTGAAATAGAATGGTCTGTAGAATGTATAGCATTGTTTAAATTTTTTGCATTTCCGTTAAGCGTGGTTCTATGTATTTCTTCATGTAAATTGAATTCTGCTTTAAACAATGGACCACTTTCAACATCTAGAATTAATATGGAGTCTTTTTTGTTTTCCGAAGCATTGCCTAGGTTGTTAGCAATTTTTTCATTAGCTACGTTGGCGCTGTTTATACATTTAATATCAACAGCATCTACCGTATCTACGTTTTCTTTGCTTTTATTGTCTAATATTTCAAAATTGTCAGATTCGTCCACACTCATAAGGCTGTCTGGTTCAAAATCAAATTCATCGTCAACTTTGGGTTTTCCACCTATCACGTGCTTTGAATCTAAAACTCGTTTGATATCACTTTTAAATTCAGCGCCTTGCTCTTCGGCGTCGCTAGCGTTATCTGATAGATCTGTTGTATCTTCAGCATCTCGGTCACCGATGAGAGCTCTGTAATCAGTATTGGAGTTGGGAACTAACATGGGGACTGGAACAGACTGTATAGTTTTTATTTTCTTCTTCTGAAATAGCCAGTTTTCTTCCCAAGACCCGTCGGCGGCTTGAATGTCGCTGCTGGACACTTCGTCGAAGTCGCGATCTTCATTGTCTGCAATGAAAGTTTATACAGTTGTAATTATAAACTTGTTAGTCATATGTCGAAATTGAAATTGTCATTTGTATTCTATAAAATTGTATTTGGTAGTACGGATAATTGGATGAAGAGATAATTTTAGTTGTATTCTCACCGGTATGGTGCACGATGTCCCCTCCAAATTCCGGGAAGGGAACCCGTCGTGGTAACTCGAGGGCGTCGTTTGTGGCTTCGCCGTCCTCCCAGTCAGAGACATCCACTTCTTCACGGAGCTGAAATATCACATAAAACACATTTTTACTATAAAATCTACAAACAAATCTATTTGATACTTTTATCTTGTTTGTATTCTGCCGACATATTTGTTTTTCAGGTCCTGGCGCTGTAAATTGTCTACATTAACAAATTCTATATTTCTGATTTAAAACTTTTCTAATCTACATATATTATTACAGAATGTATTTTTACAACATTATAGTTTTTCATTCCTTGTTTTACCTAACGTTAGTACAAATTAAATTAAATTTATCATAATTATGGTACGTACGGAGAATACAATACAAAGACGTTACTCAGATAACTACATGTAGTTACTAGTTCAGCTTGCGGTTATAGAACCAAAACGACTACTTATCGCTACACTCCAAGGTGTAGTCATAAAGCTGAAATAATTTTCTTGAAGACTCCAGTATTTTTTATATTTTATAATTAGGTATTTTTTATTTTAAGAGCACGACCAAATTCTTAAATCTACTATAAATACTTACCATCTTTAGAAATACCTAGCACCTACGACTTCGAGTGTATTGTAAACATGCCATTACCTTCAGATAAATTCCGTTCGCTTTTCAGCCCGAGGTTAATTTGGTATCGTAGTTTTTGTTTTGGTAACAGATATTTTATCATAAAGTTAAGTTGAAAAAAAAAATAACGCGTATTCATCAGACTTAATTAAACCCACGGTAATACTATAAATATCTCTAAGTACATTTACAGTCGATTCTGCGATGAGATTATGATGCTATGTAGTATGGTTAATATAACCATTCGCCATAGTTCAAAGTAACATAAAAATAGTTTATGTAGTTTGATCCGTTCATTATAGATTTAACTGTAACACGTCATATTCGATGTGGTCCTGTTTAATTAACTGTTCTATTTGGTGTTTCGAAATTGGGTATTTTATTTTTTCAGCGCCATTTGATTTTGCTTTAAGTTATTTTTTAATATGAGCTCTACACAACGAACACAAGTCAATTACTAAGAATTTAAAATGTCATAACCAGAAGCAGCCTTCGTTGTAAATGAAATTAATCTTATATCATTTGCGCTAAACTGCAAAGTAAAGAAACCTCAAAAGTAAGCACCACATAAACTGTGTGCAACGCACACGCATCGAATGCTTTGTTACGTTAATCAAGCATCGCAACAATGAGAGCGTTATGTACAATACATCGTTACTTGTGTGTGGTGAAAAATGGATTCTCTTGTACGATAAGCTTAAGCGTTCATCACAATAGCCAAATTCTGGACAATCGGCGAACAGCTGCCTCCTGCGACATGTTCACTTTTCTAATAGCATATACTTACCGGAGGGGTGATGTCTCGGGTGCTCCTGGAGGGCAGCGAGCGGGGGGAGGAGCGCTCGGAAGGCGAGGGACTGGCGCTGGCGGAGTGGATGCCGCTGCTACGCCCCCCCGATCCGTTCTCGGTCTGGTACCGTTCGATCACCTGCGATCAAACGTAAGCTGTTAAACCTGTGTCAACTGACATTGGAAGTAGTCGGAGTACATTTTGCATCCCGGATGCGTAGTTGATTCCGCCCTTTGTTGTATCATTCCGGTACGGAGGCCGTTATGTCATGCCAGCTCTAGTAACAGGTAACTCGTCACAAACGAAAATTATTATGTAATTTTTCCTTACGGCTGAAGTGGGTGCATAATTTCTGCCATTATTAATAATTTTGTAGTGTAAGTGATGAGCGTAGGTTATGTAATCAAAGGTCACTCAACGGGCATATCAAATGAGGTCTACTGTAGCCAACCCATGGTTATTTTAGTTTGGCAAGTCAAGACCAGAACACAGAGTTCCGCGGAGAGTTAAGTATTATTAATACCGGGTGTGTGTGTACATCTGCTTTTTTTTTTCAAGACGAGCCAAATCTGGCATCCACGCAAGTGCGACGTGATCTCAAACGCGAAGTGAATTGCGAAATGACCATAGTCGGCGTGATGGTGATTCCTCTGCAAGATCCTCTCGATGTGTGTAGTTGTTTTGGTTTGCCCATCACGCATTGTGTAATATCTGCAAGTCTTATCCTCATTTGTCGGTTTTGTAAACAGTGATGAATAACGTAAATCCTTATTTTTGTGATTTCTTTTTCTATTAATGAACAAATGTATCATAGACGATGACAAATATCGTATTCCTGCTTGTTTATGCAACGAGACAGCGAAGTTTATTTATGTTGTGAGAGCAATAATTAAATATTCGAGCAATCCAAGGATTTATCTAAATAAATAATTATTTTCACTTTACATTATTGTGTAAACGGTAGCAATCAGTCCGGAGGGCGACGTGCGACAGCGGCAGTAGATCTCAACACTAAACAATAATGAGGTTTGTATTTCATCAATTCCCGATAAGCGTTATCGATTGCCAAATTAAAACGGATCTTAAAATGGGTGTTATCTGAAAGTTTAAATATGTGTCTATATCATAATACTCCAATATAGCGCAGTGAATTTATTATAATTATAAGAAAAAAATCCAGTCATAATCTTAACATATGTTTGTTGTAATAATATTTTATTTTACATTATCGTGCGGCGTCTTCTGTATTACCTTTCCGAAAAGACAATTACACCTATCCCCCGATTTACACGGTACTCGTTTTACACGTTTTCGCTTTTACACGGTTTTCCAAATAAGTTT
>DWPT01006021.1:0-11773 GCA_018251895.1 Agathymus mariae mariae
TGTGCGAGAACTGATAATGCAAGACCACCATGTTACATACCGCGAGATAGAGCCGTCTCTGGGCGTAAGTATGACGAACATACACAAGACATTCAACGAACATTTGGCTGTAAAACAAATTTGTTCGCGTTGGATTCCGCACAAGTTAAGTATAAACAATTGAGAGAAATTACAAGAGATATATATATAATATTTTGGATACACGCTGAAAGTGTAGGCCATTTTAAATTAGACCAATAATTGGCAAGAGTTAACCTTTGAAAAGTTGAGACCTGTCTTCGTTCACATAAACTTAAAGCACTAATTATTTTTTAAATGTGAAAGCCGTCTCACGAGCAGACAGGGTACGTGAGAAGGGCTCATTTCCAACCAAAGCCTGAGAGCCTGACACAGTGGCGTCCAATACCATACTGACCTTTTACTTTGAAATGGCCACTTCGAGGCATTGAAATTGAAGATTTAAATGTATGGGGTAATCACAAATAAATACAAAATGCCTGTTAAAAACTTATTTCAATTGATTCGGGTATGGTTACTGTTTGTGGACGTAACGATCAAGTTTCCCTAAGTGAAGCGCAAAAAACGTAAAAGGACTTAAATGTACAGACAAAATTATTTCATGCTTCTCGTAACAAGTTACATAATTTCGGCAACGCGCCAAGATTCCATTCATTGACTTTGCTTTTCTGCGGTTATACGTAACGCATAAAATATTTTTATTTGACTTGTTGAAAGTTGTTGTTCTAAAAATGATAAAAGTTGTTTAAAAATTGTTTTTTAAATAAAAATCGTAAGTTGACTTATTTTAAAAATTTGGGACTTTATGAGTTCAAAGTATTATTTTAAGATCTTGCTATTTTCTTAGCAGAAATTCAACATATATTTTAACAAAAACAGAAAAACCGACATCAATTAAATTTAATGGTATCATCTATTTTTCGTACTTAGGAGTGATTCTTCAAGTTTAAGTGAGACCAAACGGGATATATACCTTCTCAAACAACAAAGGAATTTTCCAAATCTATTAATAAATAAGAGAGATCAAACAAAAAAAAATACAGACGAATTGAAAACCTCTTCTCCTTTTTTGAAGTCGGTTCAAAACAAGTAATTGAAAAATCAAGATAAGGGCCCTGGATTGTTATTGATTTAAAATTCGAAATAATACTTTGAATTATTTACAAAATGAAACAAGCACATTTGGATTATAAGAACAGATGAATCAAAAATCGATTGACTGACAAAATACAATTGTTCAACACATACAGCAACAATGATTATACATACGCAACTTCTACGAAATTGAGATGAATGATTTTGTATGTAGCATACATTGTTAGAAATTTCATTAAAATCAAACCTGTTATTGTAACATGATAAGTGATCTTAGATGACTACTAATGGGTGGGCTATATTATATAATATTATCGTATAGTTGATTGTCATGAGACTTAATTGACATCGGAAATTTTTTCATCAATCATTATCACTAAGTCTATGCAGTCCAAGATAAAACTTGTTTAATACATCCAGATGGAATTTTTAGTTTAATAATATAAAATACCGAGACAAGAACAAGGAGAGTGAGGCTTGTATACGTGCATTCATCATCTTAGACTTCATTACCGCTTACCATCATGTTGTTGTCAAGCATTAACAACTTACGTCATGTAAAAAAAAAAATAGGAAAATGTATATTAACATTGGCAAGTCAGGCAACATTAATAAATGTATCATATTAAACTCCTACTTCAAAAGGGAAGGACAATCAACGAATATGATAGTATATCGTTTTGTCTTGGCAAGCACTATACTTTCTCGTATTCGTGGTTTAAAATGACGGTCAGAAAACAAAATAGATGAACTTGCATAGCAGATCTATTGTCAAGGCCGCGTACACAAAGCCCGTCGTTGTCACACTATCTGAACACGGCCGTGTTTTTTGTGCCGTGTCGCTGCGAATTCGCTAGAATCAACGTTTCAGTTTGATACGTGATTGACGCTATCGATGTCAATTCTCTCTTAAGTTCGCGGAATAATTGGATTATTTCATACACGCAATCCAAGCCGCTTCAATCAGCTCTATTACACTTAATTTATTACGTACGCTTCGCCTAAGCTCTGCCGCGTCAGTTGAATCTGTCGGCTCCTAAGTATCGACTTAAATTCTATTAGACTACATATAAATATGTTGTTGAATAGGTTTAAAGATGAAGGGCTCCGTCCGTACGTGTATCCAAGCCAACCTCTCAAGGTGGTGCAACTTGCTGAACAACGGACGGACCATGGTGTGCGTCCCTATTCCTTATTTATGTCACTGGGATTTGCTCCACTTATTACTATCACATACATTGTGGTGACGTTCTCTCCTTCTTATGTTAATTGTGAAATGTTTCAACGTTTTCGATTCTTTGTGCTTTATTAGCATCGACCGTACAATAGATTCCACGCGATGTCCTCACGCTAAGTGCTTGTTTCCTCAATTATCATTTTTCTGCGTCAGATCGGCTAAACGTAACGGTGCATGATAATAATTACAATGGTTCTACTAACAAACGTTTTAGTATAGACAAAAAAGTCTATCCGTCTCAAACAAAGCTCGCATTGATAGCATTTATTTAATGACTACAACCACGTCTATCGACTTTTTGGACGATGCAAACAATAAAGCTAAATTCCATTGTAGGCAACCGTGGTCTGGCTGACATCATCCATCACTCATCGTTACGTCTTTCGTAAAAAAAATAAACCGATTTATTATTTATGCGAGCAGCCTTTCAATAGAAAATACATGTGAAATTCAAATTCAGAATGAAAGGCTAAATTTAAGCCAGTGGATTATTACTACAACTCCAAGTTTAGACCTGTCAGTCCTATATATGTATTTTTGTTTTTTAGATCGATCAGAGCCGTCCATTGGCTGCAGTTGCCAAAAAACCAGAGGTGCACGCCCATTTTTTACTTCGCTTTCACTAACATTAGAAAATGTTTGATCATTACACAATATTTACAGCTCACTACTAAAACGTAATTTGCGCCTACGCATACACGCAGTTACGTTGATATAACATGTTTATAGTTACGTAGTTACATGTACAAGATATCGTTCGATTAGGAAGCTTTATTTTCTTAGTTTTACATGTCAGAAAAGTTCTAAAAATATTCGCATAACATACACGACTTCTGGTCTAGCGCGAGTGCCAACACAAGATGACAAATATATAATATAAACATACATACTTATTTGTTAAACTGTGTTGTCAGGTGTTTCTTTTTTCAAATATTGTTAAATAAATAAGTGTAGATAATAACAATTAGACACTAGTAAACCCGTTTGTAAGACAATCCGGGTCTTTATTAATTTTTTTTGTAGTCGCAGTTCCTCTGATCGCAGATCACCGATAAACCTTTATATATTATAGTAAAACAATATTGGCACTGCAGTTTGTATTGGGTAATATGTGCCTTAATGCCTAATTTAATGACGAAGTCCACTTCCTTCTTTTTAAATTTTATTTATTTTATGTATAAATTGTATAATAAATAGCTGAACGACTGACATGGTTTAATGTCATCGATCGAAACCATAAAGAATCTAAAGCGCGTCAGCACAGATGGGTCGATCAGTCGGTCTGTCAATCAATCATTTCACGATTGTATTGAACGAACCTTTTTTTGCTATAGCGATTCATTCGTTCCCACGGTTCTCACATCCCGGATCTTCTGATTCGTTCATACATTCGTGCAACCATACATAGAAACATAGTACCCTTACTATACCTTCAGTTGGTACGGTAAATAAGGGAAATAATAAGAAAAATCATATAATATGCTATTTCTTTTGCAAAATTCATCGTCGAAAAATATCGGGTATGAGAATCATGACAGACATGCGAGTCATGATATAAGAATTTTGTTTTTCATCAGGAGTATGGAACTCAAAAAGTGAGAAGTCAAGGCAGTGCAGATGAATATTTGACATGTCGCAGATTGACCCATGTTCCCGCTACGCCCGCCGTTTAGTCGTGGGCTTGTGAGTTATTGCTAGCAATAAATCCGACGTTGTATTAATAAACGCCATGTTTATTAATTTCAGACATGTTAAGAACGACTAACGTGAAGTTTTATGTATAAAATATTTTAAATTTAAAACGCCATTTCAAAATTATTTATCACGTTTCGAAGATTATAATTTTCGTTCAATCGTTTACTTATTACCCTTTCTTTCCCTTTACGATTTAATACCTTGGCCAGTTTATATTTTTTTAGATCGACAACTAAAATACGCCATTTTTATTAACAGGGTTTTTAAAACCGGAGCTTACGTTAAAATTTATAATTTTGTAAATATAAAAGGGGGTAGTTTACAATTATGATTAAGTTTAGATATAATACGTCGGGCTGAAGTATTACATATTCTTATATTATGTAGTTCACATCGGTTGCAATGACCGAAGCGCTATAAGTGTAGTCGATTCAAATTGAAACTTGTATGATATCATCTAAGAATCTTTGGTATAGTAAGGTGCAAAAAGCTTATTTGATTTTCAACCGTTTCAAAGACTAAATTGTGCCTTTTCAAAGTTTAATATTATTTGAGTACCTATAACAATCTACGTATATTATTATTTTAAAATTTTACACTATACCATAACATCGTATAACTTTCATACTTGAAAGATTTTAAACCGACTTCAAATCACAAAAAATAATTTATTTGTTCTAGAAAATATTTATCATTGTATCATCGACTTCATTTGAACATTAAATATAAAAACTCTAAGGGTGATCAATTATGTTGCTCCAGTATGAAACCTTAGCGGAGGCCGTCGACCAAAGTGGCACATCAACTTCCTCGTAACTTGAACAACAAGGATCCTTGCAGGAGTGGTTACAGTCACTGCCTTTCGGTGTTATATATTTAGCTGATCTACATTAATAATACCTTAATAAGTCTAGTAAATTAGACCTTATTGGACTTAAAAGAAAGCTTTCAATTATTTAAGCAGGAAATTGATAATTGATTAAACGTTCGATCTGTTACAACCGTAAGCAGTATACGATTCTAGCCGAGTCAACGGCAGCTGTTTTCCACTAATGTTAGATATATTATTTTGCATTTTTATGCATTTTTAGGCAAGTAAGCTTTTGTACTACATAGCACCACAGTTGGATCCTAGAACTCGAAGTGACAAGACGTGAACTGTGATGTGGGAAATTAGATTTGTAAAGTTTAATTATAAAACTAGTGACAGTTGAAGTTTTTTTTTTTTTAAGAAAACCTGAATGAGAACACCCTCGCAACAGTTTATAAAATGTCTGATTTTATTAGGTACAATTTGTCGTGTACTAATTTTGGAGTGGGAAGGGGCCTGGCCCCCGCGATCTCCCGTCTCGGACCGCGCCTGGAACCACGATGTATATAAAAGAAAGCACGAAAACATCTATTAACTGTTATTCCTAGCTGTCACAGAACCTCACATCCGTTCAGATTAGATCAGATCAGATTATATTTACTAATAGAAAAAATAGTAGTTTGCATTCATTACGTAATGTTGGCTTACGTCACAAGTTTCTTTGGTTTGTGCAAAAGAAGTTTGTTTGAAGAACCAACGTTGTGTTGTTGATGTGCCTAAACCTACATTTACCGTTTGCTGATAAAGTAATCAGTAAATAGTACCTCCATAACGTGCTACATCAATATTTTTGATAGTGCATAATTTGTGTCGCAGATTTTCGAAGCCCTTTGTTAACATTTTCCAAGTACATATTTCACAGATTGAAAGACTTTTGCTCACCGCCTGAGGCAAAGTTGGTGTTATTGCGCATTTTTTGTCACAATTATTTTGATTTCATTCAATATAATTTCATATATAAGCTGTGACATGACATAGTTACGAATACGTTTTGTTTGGTTATGAAGTAGGCACGTTGTATGTAGATGTTTACACATTGTAAACATTGAATGGCTGATCCACTGAACTGTATAATATATGTTATTATTTTCGATAACCTAATATTTAATGAGCTTATTATAAATATGAATTTTATCTTTTTAAACTAAAACTTTAGACTTCTTTCTGACACGATCCGTAAACCCATAGATTATATATACAGTCAATACTACATTACGTACAGATAAGTAAATATTGACCTTGAGCAGTAAATGCCAGTTTACCTCATAGAGGTATTGTAGATAGAGTAGGGAAGCCAGGTTTCCAACTGTCCTTCGGTTAAAGAGAGAGAGAGAGAAGATCGCGGTACCTTCTCTATCGTCTCTTCTCGCGTATGTGCAATTAGCGAGAAAAGTAAGCATAATAGAACGATCCGATGGTTTGTAGTTGTAATTGAATTTCTGCGGTTGACAATGTATTTATAAAATTACAAAAACGTATGTAATTTGTAAATTGTCTTGATTTTATTACTTGAAAAACAAGCTGTTCTTTAATACGCATGCGTTAGTAGATAGAGACAGATAGGGTACAGCAATCTTATTTCTCTTTCTAACCGTCTAACTACTTATAATCAAATTTTAATTTTAATCAAAACTAACAGGTAGGTAAAATGATCTTACTGTAAATACCGACATTGCCAACATAATTTACCCTTCATTTCTATATGTGGAAAAAGTCGTTAAATGAACGGACAGCGGCAAGTGTTCATGTATAAAATTATTTACAATTTACTTGTGCACTTGATTTTAACTGATATCGTTGGGTAACATAAGATTTGACTACAAGATTTCGTTGTACGTTACTTCAAATCGTCCTTATGACAAAAATGAGATGGCATATGCCGGTTTAATTTAATGTATAAATACGTTTACTAGTATATAAATAAGTAGGTACTCTATGGATATTTTGTCGACCTTGTAACATAATTGGCCCCAGCGCGGATTCCCAATTCGATTTCCGGTCCGAATTACATTTATGTGACAGATAATGGTTAGTTATCTTTAGTATACTGTTTTTCTTTGTTTATAACAAATAAATATTTATTCTCATTGAAACGATTCTGTACAACTGAATTAAATTAAATTAAATTCTAGTTAAATTCTAGTTAGTTATACATTGGGTACATAAAAATTTGGGGCTGTTTTGAAAAGTAATCATTGAATAACTTAAAGACGCTGAATTTATTATAACGTAACAACCACTACCGGTCCACATAATAAATTTTAATTAATTTATAAAATAATATCAACAATAACATTGCACTATCATCGAACTCTTAGATGTATGCGAAACAGCTCAATCGGACGCTAGCAAATGATTGAAAAACACTATGAACAGAAAGACTTATATACAGACATTACAAGTCGAATCAAACAATTTTGTTGAGAAAAAAAAAACCTGATTTAGTGGAAGATCGAAATTTTAATTTAAAAATGGTGATGGTAACTCTTAGTAGACACCTAGAAATAGAAAAAAATAGCTCTTTTTATCGTGTACGCGAATATATAGGCTTTTCGGGGCCCTGGTGAGGTCGGGGGTCCTGGGCACGAGCCCATTGTGCCTTTATGGTAAAGATGGTTCTACACCTAAATTGCTGTATCAAACTCTTGAGTTAAAGATAATTTTCCCTAATTAAATTATATTAAAAGCCGCACCCTAGATAAAAGTGGCAATAGATTAAGTTTCTCCTGTTTGATTTGTTTGATTCCGGCGTTACTCGTGCATGGTTGGAGGGATTTTTCCTACATACTTGGCTACTTCCCTGTTATTAGAATTAACCATAAAATGCTCTCGAATGTCGGGACCCGGGGGTGTATTATCAGAGACCTAGTTAAAAACTGCCTTAAATGGATCTCCATAGGCACCGATGACTAGCAGGTATTCAGATATATCAATTACCGTCATCTGGCTCTTCGATAATTACATTGAGAAAAAGTAAACATTAATTAATTAACAACTTTGCATGCATGCTTTATTTTAGATATGATTGTTTTAATTATAAACCCTCGTTTGATAGTCATATCTCATATATTAAATATTTCGACTTCCTCGAAGTAGTCTTGTTCACGATGCCGGCGTATTTATATTTGCGTTGCCATTTCAATTTCATGCTAACATGTATTCAACATGACAGTGGCTTTATTTTTTAACACTGGCCGTGTGATACTGTCCGGTGTAGACATTGTCATTTTGATAATACACTAAAGTTAGACGGCGCGAATATGTATTGTATAGTTACAAAGAGTAAATGTAGAAAGTCATAGTAGTAGCGATTATTTTCAAATATAAAATGTGTTCACGGCTAAAACACAAGTGAAAAATTCGGTTTTTAACTGGCTCTTGGTGACCATTTGATGTTAGGTCGTAGCAGGAGTACGATAGCCAGCCAGCCAGGTAAAAAGCCTTACCATAATACACTAGTACCATCGGGATTAAACTGAATGCTCTGTACTATCCAGCGACATTCAACATGCATATTATAGGGCTTTTCAAAAGGCCACGAGTATAAAGAATGATAGGGAACAGTTTACTTCAAACAGATAAATACGTCTCCAAGAAACACTGAAGAGAGTAGTAATATTATCTATCGATATGTTAATCCTAAGAGTCACAAAGTGGATTTAATATGTCCTCTTTTTCCCACAGGAGGCCTCGGAATGCGTCACTGGGTGACATTTATGCTTTTCCTCGGTATGGCCAACGCATACGTCATGAGAACCAACATGTCAGTCGCCATCGTTGCCATGGTCAACCACACCGCCTTGCCCGTCGACAAGGAGGCCATGGACACCGAATGTGGGGACGTTGACACCAACAAGACGGATGTAAGCGGCGTTTTTAATATAATTTTTTAACTGTGTATGAATCCGTATGATTAAAGGTATCACGGATGCGTTGTCGCCCAGGAAATTAGAATAATGAAACAAAGAAAGTACTGGCTCTCAAGCCACAACCACCGGAACACGACGAGTCGTTTAGCTGCTGACTCAAGCAGGAGGGTAGTAATTAGCCAGGCAGGCTTCACGGAAAGATGAGAATACCAGTAATAATATTAATTACTCAATACCGATAATATAATTACGCGAAATGTTACCACCAATCGGTTTGCTTGTGTCGCCTCTCTCGACACCATGTTCTGCTAGCATGTGATTGGAGGTAGTATTCTAGGCCGCCTCAATACGGCCAGAATCAGTCGTCTATAAGAATCCGTGTTATTGGTTTTTGTGTAAAATTTCATAGTAACTTGTGTGATATGATTTAAACCTTTACCGTTGTAGTGGCCTCACTGATGAATCTCCAAGTTGGGCAAGTGCGTACAATATAAATCAATAGTATGAATAGTATATCTTGTACGACCCACAACATCAAAAGCTATGAAAAGACCTGGTAAAACTTTAAATTACCAGAAGGCCGTTCCAGACATCTGTCCTGATCTGCCATTGCCTTACTTTGCCGATGACTGCAAAGGTTCCGAATGCTTCCAGGTTAATTTATTACATATTTTATAGACCGCGTCGACACAAGATGGAACTTTTGTTTGGACGTCAACGCTGCAAGGTTACATCCTGTCATCCTTCTTTTATGGATACGTCATCACGCAAATACCCTTCGGCATCCTCTCCAAAAGGTAAGCAATATGTTATGTAGTATTATTACCATCCTAAAGCTCATTTAAAATACTGTTGACTAACTGATGGGTCTTGGGTCAGTTGAATTATTTTTTTATTAAGTATTACAAGTTTTTTTAATATAATTATTTACCTGTAACATGAAGTAATGAATGTTCTCTGAAAATTGTCACTTCCGTGAAGCAATTATTTTCTGGACAGCTGGAGTCAACAAATTTAGTTTAATTGTTCACAAGCGGCGCGCTCCGACTTCGTTTGGCTTGAACAATTAAATATATATTACATGATATTATATCCTATGGCCATCCAGAATTATGTACCAAATAAATTCTTAACTATGTGCCGAGGTTACGGAGATTCCACTGTGCACACACACTAACTGGTAACATTCGCACTGTGTTTATAATATAGTATAGAATATAGATAGTTACTTTTAACAAGACCAACTGCAAATAGCTATGGTATCTATTATCATTGTGACAAAGTATGATTATTTATATAGTTTTTACCTTCGATTCTATTCAAATATTACTAGTGACGTGTTGTCCAAGTTTCTAGAATCAGGGTTATATTAACTGCACGGTAATTGGCGACGATGTGAAAGTGCAGTAATTGATTTTCCGTTTTCCGTTGGTAGGTTCGGCGCCCGACTGTTCCTAGGAGTGGGCATGTTGATCAACTCCGTATTCGGGCTGCTGGTGCCAATTGCCGCAGAGGCTGATTACAAGTGGCTCATTTTGGTCCGGTTCATCCAGGGGTTGGGGGAGGTGAGTCTAGTGAACAGTTTATAGTTATACCAATGATTCCTATAAATATTTCAGCAAAACATAAATATTAGTGGTAAAATACTTACATGCGGATATGTAGTATTAGACCTAGAATTATGACTGAAAGTTTATTATATTATTATATATTTATTTTTGTTTAACTAAAAATATATAATATAATAATGATAGTGGAAAAAATAGAAAAATGAAAGGCAAATCACCCGACGCTTCAACGGTATTGTATGCCAAAATTATTAATAAAAATTTGCTCTCGAGAAAATCACTTGTTGGAATTTATATGTAGAGGATTATTACATAAAATAAAACGATGCATCTATAAATAGCACCGTCTGTGCTGTATTTGATTATTCGATTTTGCAAGTATGATCCTATCAATCAATGATCGATTCAATCAAACAAGAAGAACAAGTAATTGCGTCTTCTTTACAACCAATATTGTAGCACTGCTGTGATTATTCATTTACCATGATAGGGTTAAGGTCAAGTTCGCCGCGCTGACCAAGTGCGGACGGACAGACTTCGCACAGGTTGTAGAACGTTGTGGAGAATTATCAGGTAGGAATGCAGGTTTCCTTGTGATGTTTTCCTTCATAAAAGCAAGTGGTAATTAATTCGAAATACTTATTACATATTCAAGGCGCTTGGAAAATTGGAACTCAAATGTCCCGTGCCGGACACATAAGTTCAAAGCACTGAGTTACTATCGGTTACATTATCAATATTTTATAATATCTCTCGGTAACATTCGTGTCGGTAGTGGTTCGTATTTATTTATATTTCATGGTTTTTAACCAACGCGACTACAGCACGAGCATTACCGAGAGCCATTAAAAACTTAGGTTATAAATCCTTGTCGCTCGATTTGAGAAGTTATTCGAAACATTACCATTTTAAACAATGTATTATTCTCTTTAGGGACCCATAGTGCCGTGTTCTCACGCGATGTTAGCCAAGTGGATTCCGCCCAACGAGAGGAGTCGAATGGGCGCAGCTGTTTACGCCGGTAAATATAACATAAAGTTACTTATATAGTGTAATTATCACGAATTGTTTAAATCAATTTGTTTGCTTTTCTTAGTATTCGAGTGTTTTGTAAGTTTTCTATGTCTATAAAGTACTCTGTATGTTTTTATTATCTATGTAACTTGTGCGTCATGCTTGTAAATTCAGCGGAAGTTTTAAAGAAACTGATTGATTTAATGTGAAAAAGTAATTAACTAGTTCCAAATAATGGCTAGTTTATCATATCCTGTAAGTTTTGTGGCTCATCCATCGCACTGGTATCAACGTGTACACTAATAAATAGGTTTCACTCACAAGTGTCACGTGCTTAAACAATATGTAAAACATTTATTACCTGGACTGTATCAAACTGACTCATCGATAATTAAATAACAAACAC
>DWPT01006022.1:0-11773 GCA_018251895.1 Agathymus mariae mariae
TTTCTGAATTAAAATCACTTTAAACATTACTTCATTACAATGCCGACTTAACTTTATCTAGACAAAGAAAACTAGAAGGATTGTTTGTCTCTTTCATACGTTCATATAAATGAAAAAGAATTAATTTGATAATTCATCTATCAACGGTAACTATTATGTAGTTTCGACGACAAAATAACACTAGTTTAAGAAAATTTCATGCATAAATCATAGGTGTAGTGTTAAAATAAATATCATATAACTTCATCTTGAATATCAATTTTATTTGACTGAAAATGAAAACACATATTCGTATCTCCTAAAGGGTAAGCATATTTTTATGTAAGCCCTTAACATCACTGATCCATGTCCGTAAACACAAAAGACATCACCTACGCATTGCCGCCCAAGTCGAAAGCAGTGGATTTACTTACTATAAAATTGGGTATATGCATTGATAAGGCACTCATAGCCCGACGTCTTGTACCAATAGCAAGCGTTAAATCGATTTAGCAACGTTGGAAGCGGTCGGTAATTAGATGAATGAGCGTCAAAGTTTCTTGAGCACTCGTGTTATGGAGAACACGTTTAGTCATCGGCCACGATTGTAATTGTTAGAGTTGAAGCAAACCCAACACAGAGGCCTTTGGACTACATAACAACTTCTGAAACCTGTACTAATGACACTGAAGCGGCATAGTACACTATAAGACCTCCTTACTAACCAGATCTATACCCTACAATGGACGTTAACGAAACCATTACGATACAAAATCCATTTTTCTAACAATTTACTTTTCAAGTCACACTTGACATCCCAAATGTCAAAGAGCAGAACAACCTCGCAATGAGTCAATGGGCTACATTAATTGCGGATTGCGTTTGCGCGGCAAGCATTAAATTGGACGACTCAGAATCGGTGTCCCACGCTCCGGCGAGCATCGGACAGTGATATAACATGTTGAATTTGAGAAAAATGTCAACTTAACGTACTTATAGCCTAGAGATCTTTTTTATAACTTGATAATTAATAAAGGATATTCTTAACGCTATACTGTTTCAGTTTTTCACATTATACGGCAAAATTTGACGTCGTGGAAGTAAATGTAGGAATTAGTCTGTCGTTAACTTATATTCATTTATAATCCACAACGATATCGTGTCTCAGATACAATAGTTACGTCTTATAGTATTATCAGAAATACGCACACCTGCACATTCTTTCACCAGCATAGAGAGTTGATTGTAGGGTAGGATATTAATCCGGTCCCTGCAGCTCGAGACCAGAATAGGGCTACGGTATCTCCTGCCTGTCGTAAGAGGCTACTAAAAAGGGGCTTCCGGGGTTGTGGGCGGCTAGGGTGGGAGATCGAACCGTCCAGTCAGCGACCCCGGGGAGGACGACGGTATACGTGGCCGTGTACCACCGTAACATCAAAAGGTGAGGGATGAGCGAAGGCTCATCAAGAGCAGAGCCCGGCCGGGCACGCGCTTAGGACTCTGGTTGCGTTCCGTTAGAGATCCCGGAGTCCTGTACACAGCGCGGAGGAAGGCCACCCGGGGGGGTTTAGTGCAGTAAAAATCCCACATACTTTTAAAAGATTTCCTCCCTCGACAACAAAAAAAAAAAAAACAAAAAAGGATATTAATCCGGCAACTATGGTACCTGCGACAAGATGAAACAATATGCTTGATATCAAGCCTTAATAATAAGAAAAAATGTAAACTATATGATTAATGTACATCAAAATAACAACCAAAAGATTTCTAACATTAATTAATTTGACGGTAATAATTGTATTGTAAAAAGTGATGATACAAGTGAAGATCTTGTTTCATAATACCTTGTCGGTAACCGAACAGGCAGAAGGTACTGATATGGTCTGTCTACATAAAATATAATAGGTAACAATAAAAAACAAACTCTTGAACATTTTCAACACACTCCTAATAAACGCTTGTAATTACTATTGTTTTGCACGTGCTTAAGAATCGCATGTCATTACGTGTTATCTATCAGGAGATAAGAAAGTAAAGTTACCGTGTTAAATAATTGGACTGTATTCATTCATCTTTCACCTTTATCGAGATTATACGGTAAACGAGCGATACCAAAACTGATAGTCGTGGGAATTCGACAACAGGTTTTGTGTAGAGGTCGAAAGGTCAATGTGAACAAATGTTTCGCTTGTAAATTCAAGGTGAAATTGTTGCATGCAATTAAGTGATTGTTATAACAGCTTTCGAAATAAAATGTGTGAAACTAATGTTAGGTATTGTTAAAACAGCGTGTTTTGGTAACAATTCAATCATTTTTAGACGAATGATCGACATAAAAATTATATAAATAATATGTCTATAAATATGTCTATTAATCAGTTAAAATATAACTAATGCGGACTCATGGTGGCTTGCAACTTCATTGATATAGATACCATAGATCTAATTGAACTGTAACGATGGAGATGAAACACTAAATCTATAAATGTATGTCGATACTACAAAATTGTTGATCTTAACAATAAATTATAACGAATTATTGATTGTCAATCATATCTATGTATAATTTGTATAAGTATCAAAACAGAATAGCCGTCGATTAGGTATTTACGAAGGTTTAAATACTGAATAAGAAGAAAAAACTTTTTAACTATGCAATATGAAATTGCTGTTTTATGGAAAATTCAAGACACAGTTTTTAAACGACTTGCAATAGGATTTAAATATCTTATCATATCGTAGGGCAAAAAATGCTACCTACATCTTCCATAGAGTGTTTCTTCAAAAAAATGGTTTGTTAGGTCAAGTCTAGATGTACGTAAACGCTCTAAGCCGGCTTTATTCGGTCCGTTCTCACAAATCGACCATGGATGAGTGATGTGTTCAATAAATAGGAAAAGTAGCCCACTGGCCGCTGGCACGCCCTAACGGTGCCAGGTGCCACTTTTTGTTAACAGATTTCACTTTTGGTGCTCACAAACCGAACGTTGGGAACACTTCTAATCACATGAGTGTTTTGCATATTATGCAGGCAATCGCCCTGTTAACCAATAAAACTGATTATAATTGTTTAATAGTCATGAAATAAAAATTACAATTAATTGTATCACTTATAGCGAAATAAACGAAGTGAAATTTTCCAGAAACAACGGATATAAAAAGCGAGCAGGTTTTATAAGATACGCTCTGTAGATTAGATTATATTAAGTTTTATACACTGGTGTTATTAATGTAAAATCCACTGTTAAGTTCAACCAGAGTCATCTTGTGTTTTGATAGTCTTATGAGCTAAATTGCTTTAACTGCATAATGGTACATTATTTATATTTATTCAGGAGAACCTCACCACCGGAAGCTTCGCGAGGTTTTTAGAGGATTTTTTTCCTAGTTTAATGTATAATCAATACAAAATAAGACATTATAATATCCAAATCTAATCTAGAAATCAAGAATTGTTTAGTTATATACATACACCTTACATACCAACAAATATAACAAAATAAAAGCAAAATATTTCTACTACATTCGTGCTATAAATTTAACTCGAGTGCATGACTATAGTATCCATAAAACACCATAAATAGAAGTTTCGTTGTTTATTTCTCTGACTCTTCTTGAAATATTTCTAATTGAATTAGTATGTTCGCACCTAAGGCCAAGTTATATTTTTCTAACAGTAACTAGATATTTTGTGGTGGGCGTTACAAAATAAAATTTATTTATAATTAGGAAAATACTGGTAATAATAAACCTGGAGGACGCTTGTAGTGAACAGTCGACGGAGGTGAGTAGCGACTCCATGTACCCGAATGCTCACGGCTTAGAAGCTGTGAGGAACATGTTTTCAGCTCTGTGCGTACCTCAACTGGCCGGCATGAGTGGGTTAGCTAAAGCTATATGAATACACGTAGTTATAACTATAAATTAAAGTTTAATTGCAAAAACTATTGTCATTCGGAGAATGAACATTTTTCTACTTAGTATTCTCCAAAGAAAGTGATAAAGAATTTACAAGAAAGTACCTAACTGCATTTCATTTCTTACACATTGGTATGTGTACCTATCTTGATATATTTAACATGTTTATTGAAGGTGCTCTACTTATGTGCCACCTTTTTACTTTCGTTTTATTTTCTATTGTTAAGGCATTCGTATAAATAAATAAATAAACGTTTACACACCGACACCACCGCACTAGGATTACCTGTATTGCGGGTGGCATGAATGTATGACATTACAAACGCCCAGGGTGGGTCGGTCATGACGGAAAACAAACAAAAATCTGTTACATAAATGTCTGACTCAAAGCTTTTATGAAATATACTTAAGTTATAGGTCCCACAATGTAATAGGCCCGTTTTGACATTTACCATCTGTGTACTAACAAATCGGTACACCAAAGAAACTGATTTTTACTATAAATCGATTAGAATTTTAAGGTTTTTTAATTGTTTCAATAATTAAATTCTAAAATCTAAACACCATATCATTGAGATATATACGAGGAACTGAAAAGGTTCTGCCGTATTGTTTCGACTAACTGCTTACTAGGTGAAATATCGGTCAATTTAATGCTTATAGCCACTTATAGTTTTACAGAAAACCAAATTATTTATATATAATTTAATAATTCACTGATGAAGATTCAAACTCATCAGTTAAACTGCATTCACCCGTAGGTATATTGATAGGTATATAATGATTCGTTTTCAATTATGTTTTCTGTTTAAGTTTTTACACATATTTCGAATTAATTCTTAGTGTACAAGTATCCCACTATTTGTGTAAAGTAAATATTTAATGATTTAAAGATACTCACAAATGTTAGTTTGTGTTTATGAATAGGAACTATCAAATCGGTACAATTTTGGTATCAAATTAAATAAAATTGCGACTACAAAAAGTATCGTAAAGTGTCAATCCACATGAATGACTTCTTACATTGTCGAAGTTTGTTTGCTCATATTATTAACATAAATTATTTCTGTATACGCGAATTTATTCAAAACTATTTTTGGTAACAGAAAATTACCATAATAGGTTCAGATTGGATTGTAACGCTGCTCACGATTTTTCAATTCAGCCACCACAACGATATGTCAACATGAAGCGTATGACTGTTGTTTTTCTATGAATAGTATAACGAAACCCAATGAGAGTTACAATGAAAGAAAGCAGTAACCGAAGTTTTAATAGCTGAAAGTAATCTTTAAAAAGTGACGGAAGCAAGGATTTCTAAGGAATAACAGAGAATTATAATGACCCGAATTCCGAACGTTTTTAAGGGCTAGATGGACAATTTGGATCAGAAATCAACCACTAAAGAAAATTTTGTGAGATTTCCCTTGAATACGTAAGGAGCCAGTGGCAATATTCTGTTTACAATTTCTTTCGAAATCGGAATATTATATTGTTATTAATTCTGCATTATTATAATATGTGCATTCGAACACTATTATTCATAATAAAAACAATATAACATTTTCTTATATAGGCATCTCAATCCATGTCAGTCATCAAATATTACTTTGTTTTAGGGCAATCAATCATACTGTGATCTTTCCATAACAGTCAAGTATTTCATGGGAAGATAATACTAGTACGGCAAGGTCGCATATTACATAAACAAGAGGTTTGTAAGCGGAGAAGCTGATAAATATATTTGAGATCATAAATAAAATGTTTTGACCTCGGCAGCTAGATAAGAATTCAAAATTGTAGGTAGCGGTTTGGATATACTTACAGATTAGTTCAACTCGTTTAAGCTTTGATATTCTAAGAAGAACGATTTGATATTCTAAGAACAATATAAGATAGGACAAAGCAGTCTTGGTCTATTCGTTATTTTAAACGCTTGAATTTCAAAAACAAGTAGTAATTATATCGGGTGCGATTGCGTAATGAAAACGTGTTTAACATGTTTTTCGAAGCGAAACGAGGACGGGCTACTCAGTTAATATTTTTTTATTGATAAGAAAAAAGTACACAGGCAAAATGTACTTGATACTAAAAGGCTAGTGTATTTATTGACATCTGTACCCGATCGACCGACCTCAATTAGACCTAGTCCTGTTCGACGTGGGTCTACGGTCTGTGATGGAAAGTTGTAGACATCGTTCACTCCTACTTCCTTCTTACTGCAACACATATTGAAGCAACTAATTCAAGGCGGAATACATTTGAAACAGATTAACTATACAAAAGTACTAATCAGAAAAAATATTTAATATAGGTTTATTTACTCTTTTATTGAAAAGATGATGTCCATCAAACAAAATAATGGTTTCAATATAATGTCGGTATTTTGAATTATAAAAGAAATTAATCAATCAAACAACTTACTATACACGAATGTGCTATGCCTTCTTCAAACGTCGCTTTAAAGTTTCAAGAATGTTGTCTTTCGGAATAATGTAAAAAGGCATTGTACTTGCTTGCTTGATGCAGTACAATTTGATAAACATGCGACATTTTCTATCTAGTGCCTTTGAATCCGGGTAATACCGCATATGTGTACAAACTTAACGTTACGGGATACGCGTTTATTCCTCTATATCTTGTAAATATGCATATTTAAATCGATGGGAAACTTACTAACAGGTGTCACGTGTAATCGTCTGTTGACTATTAACAAACTAATTACCATAGCTACTCAGCATGAAAAACAATAATATTCGATAACTTTGCACTAATCTTGCCATAAAGCAATATTCGACTTACGGTTTGAAGATAGCTACTATCATTGTTTGTAAAACTCGTTAAACTAATTACCAACAATAGTTAACTTACTGTGGCTATGTCCTGACTTATTTGTAATAGCTTTCTACCAGATATTTTGTAAGTGTGAATATAAAGATCCAACTTAAATGTTTAGTAAGACTTATGATTTTCTGTTTAAAATTCAAAATTATCACGATCCAAATCTACAAACTGTAGTGTTAATGTTAGTCCCTTAACTTTAGTTCCTTGGTGTTAATTATATACCTGATCTTATGTAAAATAGAATATAGAAATAGCGAGGGATAGAGAGATGTAAAGTTATATACAGAGATAAAAAAAAGACGATCTCTCGTCATCGATATATAATGTTGTATAAAGGACATCAAGAGGACTGCTTGGTTCCGTTTCTTCCTTCTACATAAATAAAAAAAGATTAACGCAAGCTACACTTGAGTCGACAGCTGTCTCCATTACGCAGTGCGCAGTGCGGTAAGCATCATGAATGTGCATAAATCAACAATTCGCGCCAGATGTCCGAATTATGAAACTCTCAGTGGGAGGTAGTTATGCGAATTCTGTCATTGTTCCGAACTCGTTGCAACTTCGAGTAGGTGGACTGATGCGCTTGACGACAGGTGTTCGCTTTATACTCGTATGTATGTAGACATTGTTTGTTAATAATCTTAAAACTCAAGGTTGAAACTTGTCAAATGATATTTGTATAACAAGGTTCTTTATCAAAACAAAGCAAAAATTAGAAGTGGTTTTAAAATTCCAACTCCATGACGTCCTACCTGGGTAAACATTGAATTTTACACTTGGTAATTATGTATGATTCTCTGTTATGTTCCGAAATATAACAAACATAACATTATTTTGTAATATATTCGTAGTATGAGAAAGAGAGGACCAACGATTTGTATAATGAATAATTTTTTGCTTAGGTAATTCCCAAAGTAAAATAAATATGTAAATAAACAATCGATGAGAATTATTAAAGAAAAACTTTGGCGGAAAACTGACAAACGTAGCGTACTCTACTTTCTACAGCGGTTTAAATAAGGAAATGAAAAAGTATTCAATACATTACCTTCCAACTTACAATACAATTTAACCATTAAACTACTAACCCTCAAGACTGGTATTCATGTGTGCAAATTGCGACGCTGGAAGCATAAAAAAGGTTGAAGCGAACAGAACAACGGCCCTGAGAGCCTTACAGAGAAGAGTGCTTCAGGAGTAACTCGCATTATGCACTTCAAGCCTTAAGCACATTTATTACGTACGAGGAATATTATACTGCTGGACGGAAAATGTTAAAATGTTGAGTTTCGCCACAAATAAAGAACATTGTACAGATAATTGCGGTTATTAAGAATAGAATTTAGAGGACGCATAAGGAAAAAAAGAATATCTACTCGATCGACGTCAAATACGTTTATTTCTTGACATGCAACTATCAAATGAGTATAGAATTAGTGTTCAGTATGTCTGTAGTCTATTCTTACAGCATTCAACCTAGACAAGACCAAAGCCTCTATTTAGATATATATCGATCTATGTCTATCCATCATCCTTATGTTCCATCGTCTTAACCCTTAAATCTCTCTAAAAAAACATTAACCGATCGCCTTCCTCACTTATTTGATGCCTGGAAACTAGAGACAATTTGTATGTGAGGGATTTACTTTCTTCAAAACAAGAACAGCACTTTACTATTAGCACGGCTGCCGTTTACGCTGTAACGTCGTAATTCTAGCTACTAATAAGTTCCAAAACCTAAAATGCTTAACAGACTGCTCTAAAATCCCGTAAAAAAAATCTTATAATATAAACCACAAGGTGTTTATTAAATTTCTATTCCTTGATAGCTCGTACGGTATCGGTTTGCAGCTTGGAAAAACATAACTTACAGAGCCAAGCTCTATGATTACGAGCCGTTGCTCCCAGTTTCACTTTTCTAAGCAATCAAACCGGTGCCATAGTGTATACTTACGAAATTGCAAATGTAAGGAAGCGTTCACATTTCACTTTTATGACTATTTTATAAAGGTGTGTATCCATACAACCACCGTGGAAGTTGATGGAAGCGCGAGACCTGCTCATAACTGGCCCTCGAACACTGCGGCCGAAGCACATGAACCATTTCACAACTAGTTCTAATACGTGACAATTAACCAGACTGTTCAAGAGTCCTGCCACCGTGAACGTCTTTCGTCGGTATTAAATTGAGTGGATCGGAGCCCAAAGACTTTTTACAGACAAGACGTGTCGCAATTGCCTCGGTCGTTGTACAACAGGGTGCCCCATGAACAGAGAAGCTGAGCCTTGATCTCAAGGATGGATGGAAAAGGTGTATTGGCTATTGACGTAAAAAATGTTAGTAAAAAATACTAGTCTAGTAAATTACAACAATAGCTGTGTAAATAAAACTATATTCTACTGTATAAAATTTATATAATCTACAGCTTGCACGTGAATTAATTACAAATCATTTGCATTGCAGTCGTTTTTTACGACAAGTCTATCTTTTCGTATGAATATTCAGGTAAGATGATTAATTACGTATGAGTTGGCTATTTTTATATAATGAGTGTTTATTTGCTTCCTAATACATTGTGTAAGAGATTAAGAAAGTTCTTACTCGGGAATTCCAGCGGCAGACTTCAAACGGCATCTTTCAAACTACAAATCTTCAATATTGTATTCAAAATAACAAACTTTTTGGGTTTAACAAATCCCCACTCTGAGCATTATGATTATTTTAATAAATTATCATAGGATATTACAAAAAAAAAATCATAATTTTATTTTCATTATAATGCAATAATTTATATTGTAAGAACTTTTTGCAACTTATGTAAACAAGCTCACTAAAGCGTGTAACTAACATCATAAAGTGTCGAGAGTGAAAGTCATCGACGCTTGAAATATTACCGTAGATTTAATCACCGGGCTTTCAGTGTACATGGTCTGTCATAACCTGGTTTAGCAAAAATAATAATATCAAAATATTTGCCGGTGATCTTAACGTTTTAACAAACATCAAACTACGAAATACTTCAATAAATGTTAAGAATCTTGAATATAAGATAAATTATATATTCCAATAATTTTATTATATAGATTGATATATAGCGTATGTCCATCCGTAATAATGTTCCTTTGGATGGTAAAAGAATTTTTCAAATAGATGCCGTGGTTTCGGAGATTACCCATCGCTTACACACAAACTGACAAAATTCGCACTATCTCTTTATAATATTAGTACCTATAGATTGCTCTGAATAGTCTCACCACATATGTCATTCTAGTAATTTTCAACAATTTCTCTTTAGTTTATATTGAATGAATAATGAATGAAATGAAAATGTTTACATCATTAAAGTTCTTTAAAGTATAATTTAAATTTATAATTTAAAATTTTAACGCACATAATTTTCTCCTTTTCTATGACCTGTTTGCCGTTCCCACTCTGAGATTTTATCATTATAACGTTTGCCATTTAAATCGTGTTCCGAGCTCTGTTAATTGCCAATAATATCCATGAAAAAACATCGTTATGAGAGGAATTATAACACAAAAAACATATTACAATAAAACGTTGACATCATATTTAAATGTAATAAAAAAAAACACAAACGTTCAAATTGTAATTAAATTTACAAAACTTAGTTCATTATGTATAACTAAGTTTTAGACTATTCCATGTTGCCTTCAGTTTAAATGTAGATTAATAAATAGTTTGCGCATATAGAATTTACGGTTTGTTCATCCCGCGCCGCTCGCCTTCGCGTTTACCATTATTCACGGAACTCATGCAATTTAGATAAGGCGGAGCGTCCCGTATGAAATTCAATTTACAGCAAGCTGCTGCGTCTGTCACATACCTGTACCATTTACACAGCTTTTACGATTAAGATCAAAGTACCTACCACGTTTCACTTGTTACAAAATGTGTAGGTAAGTGCCACTGTAAGAAAAATGGTAAATTGAATAGCGAAACTCTGGTAAAATATAGTAATGAGGAAAATCAACCATAATCAATCTTAGATGGAAGATGAAAAGAAATATACGGGAAAACATTCATTATTATTTTTCTTAATTTAAGTTCCTTGGCTGTGACGTGCATATACTTTAGTAATATTAACCTATCCTTTACCAAACGTTATATTTAGTTTATAATTTCATTACATACTCAATTTGCTCGAATCCAAGGCTAGTATTAGTTTGTTTAAATTGATCTTAATAACTGTTGGTTAATAATATCCACAACCATTACGTTAATAAGTACATTACTCGTAGTAAGTGATAGAACAGTTTGAATTTCCACCAATTCGCACTGCAGGCGCGTGGTAGTCAATTACGTAAGATCCATGTGAATAAGTACCTACACGCAATTTTATAACTGGAGATTCATATAATAATTACCTTATTCATACAAATAAATGGTTATATTGATTCATTCACTTCATCCAATAATTAATGACGGAGCAACTGACAATTTAAAATAAATGCAAATTCAATCTTATTGTACATTTTTATAAGTATGTATAGCGGTTGTACTACCTGGATCATGACACAATTATCATAAAGTATCTTCCATAATATCTCAAAGTAAAGAGAATCAATAAAGTGGATGGGTACACGGTAGGTTTACGTCGTAATCCACTCAGTTCGTCCCTGAATTCTTAAGCATTTATTATTCACGTCTTTTAAGAAATTCAGATAGAGGTTTACAGGTAATCTGTTTGCTTTTTAGAACATTCATTTATGGGAAATTGCATATACGTTTTATATAAACAATAATCTTAGTGATTTACATATCATGATTTTTAATTATATCAAAATAGTTATACGTGGTTTGAATTGATCGTAACAGAGGACTCGCGCACATAAGACTCAAGTTTAAATTTCGTACGCATTTTTAATTTTAAATTATTATTAAGTCGTTAATATTATTATTGGTATTATTATCTCTCCGTGGAGCCTGCCTGGCTAGCTACCACCCTCCTGCTTGATTCAGCCGCCAAACGACTCATCGTGTTCCGGCTGGGGGCTTGAGAGCCAGTAC
>DWPT01006023.1:0-11773 GCA_018251895.1 Agathymus mariae mariae
CGCATTGCCCTCTGTGGTTGTACCTTCGCAACCTCCGTCCTTCGCTGACCTTAGACTAGCAAAAAAACAATTTTGCCTAGTTTCAAACCTGTTGGCGCAACAGATTGTAAGTTTGTTTTTTTTTATTTTTAACGCCCCCACACTGCCCTCTGGGGGTGAATTTCGTTAAAATTGTTCTTTGCTGACCAAAAAATAGCTAAAAGTACAATTTTACCAAGTTTCAAACCTGTAGGAGCAATAGATTGTAAGTTTTTAACACCCGCGCAATACCCTTTAAGGGTGGAATTTTGTGAAATCCGTTTTTGGTCATTTTTAACATGCCAAAAGAATATTCTGGCCAAATTGTAAATCTGTAAGTGCTATATTTTGAAAATGGGATTTTTTTTAAATTAACGCCCCCGCAACTCCCCTTACGGGTGGAATTTCATAAAATAGCTGACCTCTGTACCACGTAAAGAATATTCCTACCAAATTTCAACTCAATCAGCCTTATAGTTTCAGAGATATCGTGATGAGTGAGTTCAAAAACGGGATCTCCTATATACATAAAGATTGTACATACATACACATGTTGATACTTAATTTTATATTCGCAGTTCAGTCAAAACCCATTATGGTTCTACAACATAATAAAAGATTCCCGACGTGTAGGTGGTATATGTATATTTGAGCATATTATTTACTGAACTTTAAAGATGTTGGTTTTGTCATGAGTTTTTAATCTCAGCAACAAGTTATAATTAATTTTGAATACGAACATAGATTTAAAAAGCTAAAGACCGACTGCTTTCTACCTACTAGGCTATAATTATTTAGATTTAGACCCATTCCGAATTCCGTACTTTCTATGCTAAGTTGACAGGATCCTTTGTTTAGACACCGATACTTCTGTACTTAGAAACAAACGAGTTTTGTTTTAGAAGGCACGATTGAAATGCATTCACAAACTATTTAATAAGAATTATGCCTTGTCGAATTTAGCTAAAAAGTATATTAAGTTCCTTAATGATATTGCACTCAATCATATAATCAAGTCGAATGGTTTTATGTCATAATATACATTTTTTGTTCAGTGTAAGAATCGTTGAATATTTCCCCTGGAACTACTTTCATACCAGTTAGTTTTATTTAAAGCATACCTTGTGTTAAGGAGGTGGTTGATAAGAAGTCCAATGCAATTTCGGCCATAAAAATAAAGGGCCTAAGAGGTTTTCTATATGCTCCAAGATAACCTTCTCGGATGTGGTTGTGCGGTGAAACGCCGTTTCATACTGACGACACTCCTACAAGGTGATTGGATTCTCTACCTCCCTGGCCAGAGATTACTTCTAGAATCAGCCGAGTAATGCATTTCAGTGATAGCGTCGAAGGGCAGGTTATCGAGCTGGTTCCACGCATTGGTAAAGCATCAAACATGTTGATGGTTTTACGAACGGAAACTTACCAATTGGTCGCCCGACTGCTCAATTGATAGCTATTTGAAGTATAACGAATCTTTCAATATTTATTAAAAGTAGGCTTTGCAAGCAGTTTAGAGGATAATACTTATTTTTTGGAAAAATTGTTTGTATGTCTGTTAAGACATTTCGCAAAAGTTTCGAAACATTAAGATAATACTCGATGTATTTATGACTTGTATTATGATAAATATGATATTGGTAAACTGGATACTTTAAAATGGATTTCTTACCACAAAATAGAAGATACATATTAGTATTTTGTAGCTATTGCAATAAATTAATAAGTTCTAGTTCATAGAACCATAAATGTAACTTCTCAAATGCGTAAAATGTAGCAAAAATTTGTGACGATACTTTAGAACCATATTTTTGTAAGGATCGTACAAGTTAAAGCGAAAAAACAAACCGAAACGATGCATAGTTAGGTCATTAAACAATGTATAAAAATAAGGGCAGTTATAATAAACAATACAAACACCAATAAAATACAACTTAACCTTTATTTATGTTGCTCGGTCGCTTCACTTGTGTAAAGATAAAAGGCGCTACGCAAAACAATGTAAAAACTCACCCCTTGCGTGCTACGTGAGTGAGATAACTTATCTATCTTAACAACTCAATCAATAAGTTACGAACGAAATAAAACATTGAATTACGTGACTTTCGAATGCCGATAATGTAATTTAAAAATGCCTTACATGACGTTCAGTATAGCAACCGGAGCGATGAATTTGTATAACTTGGAAAAATTACTTTTAGTGTATACAATTGCCTATTGAGCTCGTTACAACGAAAATCCATATATGATAGATATAATAGCGTCCATGTTTTAATTTAAGAATATATGTTGAAAATATTTTTATGTCAATACTTTTAAATAAAAAATAAATATTAAAAGGTAATACGATCAGTTACAATAATAATTTTAATATATCAGAAGGCATGCATCTGGAATTAATATACCAATAAATTGAGGTAATGCTGCCAGCGTACAAAGTTGCTTGGAAGAATTTTAGATGTAATAATAAGGTAATAAGCAGATAAATAATTGTCGCAATAATATTAAATAATTAGAAATGTAAAACGCAAAATTTCGCTATACACATTTTATAGATAAAAAGGAAAATTGTAAAAGTACACGCATTCATACATATTTTTATATAAACATAAACATAAATGTATGTGTTTATGCTTTTGCATTAGTTAAATACGATGCGTAAATAAAGCTCAGTGATTCATGTTCCCATAAAGATTTTAAAAGTATGTTGCACCAAAAGCCAAACCCTAATTAATAATAATTAACTAAATGAAATTAAGTTAACAACAATCCTACGGAAATTACAAACTCATATATTAATATATATACTAAGTGATGTTTTGGATACAATCTATTTCTTGCATACATCAACCAGTTAATAATAGCCTGATAATCATGAAGACGCCTCGCGATGAATCTATTTATACGGGAATTATAATACCGCTTCTTTGAGTTGTAAAAGTCGTCACAGATTACCTTTATAAAATAGAATACACAGAGTACCTACCGTGTTAGTAGAACAACACAGTTCTCGAAACACATCGCGATATGGGTTACGTTGGCACTCGAGCGCTAACGAGCGACTCTCGTCGTAACCTTGTAGCGGTATTTTAAAAACAATACGCAACGGTTCAAAGGCTTGCGATGTTCAAAAAAAATCACAGGATGTAGAAACTGACTCTATTATTAACTAATCTATTTTTTAAATTTTTTTCCCCTTTACTACAATCAGTATTTTTTGTACATTTATACACATATAAGTAACATTCAAGTGTCTATCTGTATTTAAAAATAACTGAGTTTTATCAAGAATATATGGTTATTTACACGAAATCAGTATCTTCAAAAACTCCTTTTAAAATTTGTGTCTTTTTGTCGACTAGCCTCTCTACGTATCGTTCTGTTGGTACGGGTAACATTCGAAATGATTTAACCGATTTTGATTGGACTTGCACGGGAAGTTTGTAGGGCAAGATCAAAGCTATATTTTATTGAGCTTCTGTTTCTAGTTCTGACGATGACCAGCTGATTTTGATAGGATCTCAACTAATTTGATATCTAAATTCGTCCTTAAACAATGTAAAAGTTTGAAACTCTGAAGTCCGAACAACCAATCATAGTGTGCGTAATCTCATTCAGCATTTTTTGTAAGTATATGAAAACTGAATGTCTGGAGTACCTCATGTGGAGTCCAATTGGATCAGTCAAATTATAAAAGAAATTGAAACGCCGATGAGGAGGTACGGGTGTACAGTTTAAAAGAGCAAATAACTGTGTATGGTATAATAAATATGTTGTAAAATGGAATCATTTAAAATAATTCCGAATGGCTTTTGGAAGGCAGTTGGAATGGTTTGGGTGAAATAACGCAGTATGACGAAAGAATCCGTTCCAATCCGGGTTTGATTCTCGGCCGGGATATACATTTTGTGACGGATAAACGTTTTTTGTCTATTCATGAGGGGTTTTCATGTCATATTTATGTAAGTCCATTTCACCGTAACACGGGAAATCCTAGTGACAGGGCGTGAGTTTCTGGACGATTTTGGAGTAGGTGAACATTTTACCTTGTTTGTTGTTTAGTAAGACGCACCACTAGAAGGAGACGTTGACAATCGAAGTTGAAATCATGGGTCGGACCCTAGCAACCTGCCCTTAAGTGACTCTGTTCTGTTTTATAAACCAGATTCCATCCATCTATACATTCAAAAGAATGAAGTAGAATCATAAGATGAAAACAGAATCATAAACATACACAAATTATTCATACAACACACTATTATCATGATAAATTAGCCTGCATCTTACTGATAACTATTGGTTAACAGAACGGTATATGGTAGTAAATCTTAGTTTTTGTGCCAACAGGCACATTGTGTTGTCATAACTGTACACGTGGCGGTCGAACCGGTTGGGGGCCAAAAATAAATGTGTCAGCAGTGAGATTTGTTTAGAAGAAACTCGCCGGTACGCTGTACGCTAGTATGGATCTCTACATGGTTGAGTACGCATCGATATTGACATAATGTAAACAAGACTTCATACTTGTTATTTTTCTTAGAAAGGAAAAAGTTGAAGTTGGGTAAACATAATAGACGTAAATACAAGAACTTGGTTACACGTAAAATAAAAAAAAAACTCCTCATTACACGGATAATATCTATATCAAAATAATGGACCAGGTTGGACGGCTCATTCGCTTATCTTAAAATAATTATAAAAAAGATTAAATATAGATTCTGATTACAGGAAACGTTGTGACTGGAAAGACGGCTAGAATAAAAACAGAAGCGACTGGAAAAGAAGGCGTGTCTTAGGAAGGTCGATATGTAACAATTAACTGATTTAAAATTATGATAACAATAATGATATTTAAGGGAAAATATATATATATGTATATATTTTCTTACTGCTACTTTTATAATACGGAACCCTACAATAATCAAGTCAGATTCAGACTTGATCGGATTTTATATACCTAACCATTTAACAGTAGCTGACACACGCATTTTATATCAATGAATAAATGAATTGATTAATTATTATTGATCGAAAGTACCACCGACTACCTACGACGACCTACTAGCATTTAGACGTAAGTACCACCGACTACGGCTAAATGTTAGTAGGCAATTAATATTAGTAGATATTTTACTAATATTAATTGCCTCCATAGCAATAGATCTATGATTAATGGCGCTAGCCAAAAAATATATTTATTTATGGAATGTATACATTTGTGCTGACTGGTATTGGTTGTTTATGATAACTTAAGTGAAATTATTATTATGTGTTCGTTTAACCTTACTCGGGATCAAGATAAAAGGATCCGGAAATTTGGAAAGTTCGTATGCAGACAAGGGTTCAAAACGAAGAAGCCCTTTTGAGGCACTTTGATATATTTTCCGATGTATATCTACGCGAGACGGATACGATCGCCGAATGCATAATTTGAAAATGTTATCATTGTTATTCAGGGCGGTGGCAGATGAAGCGCATTTATAAGAGTCAATGGCCCCAACACCCTTCTTACCAATGCTTAGTTAAATAAACATAAAAAAATTCACAAATTTCGTGCTTCACACTACTATTAAGCACATTGGAAATGAATTTACGGAATTCGAAAAAATTTTGTCTTTTAGCGACAAAAAAGTCGCCACAAGGAAAAGGTTATGAAATAAAACTACAACGTTAAATGATAATTATTTAAATTTTTCAAAAAGCTTAGGCTACAGGGTAAAACCCTTAACCCGATCGTCTTTGTTTTAGGCTCAAATTCGTAGCTGACTAAATTGTCTAGAGGAATTCTTCTCAAATTTTTGATATCATTCTTCGTTTTCAAAATACCGAGCGCCAAAATCTAAAATTCTGAAAATTTGAATTTTATTTTCACTATTTCGGCCATACCTATTTCGTTTTTGACTTGCTCGAATAATTCTTTTTGCACCTTACAGCTCTTGTGAACACGCGTCTTTTGTACCCTTTTTGAATATAATATCTTCACGACTCTCCGATATATAAGGGGATCTCACTTTTTTGTGAAATCGGAGCCTACACTGGAGCGAACGAAAAGACATTTCCAATGTCAAAATGTTTTCTTTAACCGAAATACATTGTGAAAAGAATTTTTAAATAATTTTACAACATTAAATTTTGTTTCTTGCTGACGTTATATCTATCTCCGTATACATTATCAGATCATCACAGTATAAAAAGAGAAAAACGAGACAACAAAACCGATTAAACTTTAAATAAAAACATTATATTATTAATTCGGTTTTTAGACAAAACAATATAACTTTTTAAAGTACTTAATACATTAAGTTTTAAATTTGAAAGTAAAATAGCACTTTTTAACATAATATTTGCTCTCAGCTCTAACGAAGAAAGTTGAAAAATGCTGTAAATATTATTTCAAACTTCTGTGGATGAATACGTGAACATGATTGAATAAAATGATGATATTTATGTTTTTATACATTATTTCAGTTATTCCCGTACGATGCTACTGACTTATCAATTTGTTAAATGTTCATACACTCATACCTCCACACTAGAATTACGTGTCGCGGAAAGTATAAATATGTATGGTTAAACATAACAAACCATTATGATCCCAGTGCAAACACTTATCTGTCACATAAATTCCAGGATCGCTGCCAGCTGACCTATGGCGTCGGTTTACATAAAAACATTGAGAATAACACTTGGTGACCTTAAAGGCAAGTAAAGTTTATTGCTATATTAAGAATATTTTTAATTAATGAGTAATCGTAATCCCTGTTTTTTATCTTACAATTAATTTTAAGATACATTCTGCAATGTTTTTTGCAACATTTTTAATAATGTGTAATAAAACTACTTAACTATCTCAACTTTCGAATCCTATCGATTTCTTGCTAAATAAAGATATAAAAAGGAAATCTAGTTTTACATCGAAACTGAACTCATCATCAGACATTATACATCATAAATCACCCTCATGACAGTCCTGTCAAGTTAAGGTTCGGTTTATTTGGGACAAATGTAAATGAAATTCTAAATGCTCCAATAAGAACAAATTATTTTTATAGAGTTATTCCTATGTTTACTACACTGTGGTATTTGTATACGTCCGCACATATGGGCCGTTTATTCGAACGTGTGACAGTAGTGGGCATTTTGAACTCAATATTCACCAACTAACAAACAGTCAAATTATGCTAGTAACCAGTTATTGATATACATAATAAAGTTATTGATATACATAATATGACATAAAAAATCATTATGAAATTTACCGTTGACCTATTTAAGGTTGGTTGCTGATATCCAAAAGTTCGAATAGATGACCGTTTGGTTCGAAGAATAATTTTACTTTAAAAAATTTACACTTGACATCGTTTACATCTTAATAGTGGAATGTGTGAAACAATTACCAAGAAAAAAGATGAAGTCATTGCGGTAGTTATTCTACAGAAATGTAATACACTTGTGAATGTCACTTTAAACATAAAGGTAATAGTTAAAGCATACATATCATACCCAAACGAAACTTCCAATTAAATTTCACCGTTTTGGTGTGGTTTGTTACAACGAAACCTAGTCTAGTTATGTATGTGAACGTCGCTTTATATTAACATGTATTTAATTTACAATCAGTACACATCATACTATATAAATAGTGCCGACAATCTAATGCATCGCATCCTGTATTTATCGATTCGTCCACGGTACTTCGAAACACAAACATATATATTAATAACTGATCGTTTATTTTTATATTTGTTTCTATCTGCGCTTCGGTTCAAGCTAAGTCGTCTGCTTACCTGTTAAAGAACTATTTATGTATGTATTCTAGCCGAGTCAACTGCAAATGTTTGCAGTTTGTGTCTTTTAACAAAAATCGTGAGACCCGTTTCACTTAAAAACTATTTGTAAAGTTTAGTTAATAAATTTGTGTGTACCTATTGACGATTTTTTTTAAAGAAAGGAGAATACCTTCATAATAGAACAATGTTGTCTGTAAATGTAATATAGACGGTACTGTTACACGGTGATAGAGTTCCTTACCTGCTAGCTACCACTCTTCTACTAGAATCAATGGTGAAATATTATTTCATAGTGTGTTGATAATGACTAAGTGGTGTATTACAGAACCCAGTAATCTTTGACAGGAATCGTTTGGTGCTATCCTCCTTGTCGATCACCGTGTAAGAAGTTGCCCCACGAGTACGGAGTACACCATATACTTTAACAAAATAATATTTTTAATATATAAATGACCTGGATGCTTAGATGTAATAATGCCGCATCCAATTCCTCACAGGGTAAATTTTTTATATATGTCGATTGAAAAGATGTGATGAGGAGATTTTTTCACGGTGTTTGGCCAGAAGATTAAAAGACCTTATCAAAACGGCAGAAGAAGCAAGAAAATACGTGCATAAGTGTATTAACAAATTACCTATATGATTAAATAGTTTTGAATCTGTATTTCAAGCCTGCCAATCCGCACTCGACCAGGGTAGCGAACTATGGCCTTGTGAGGTGATTATGCCCTGCTGAGTGAAGTGGAGTTATAATGAATGAATTACCTGTACCAAAGAACACAGCTCAAAAAGGACTAATGTCCCATTTCAGATTGCTCATACATTTCTTGGGTTTGGGCAACTCACTCATCACAAAGTGGATTCTAAAAATAATCCTCTTTGATGCCAATACGGCCAAAGTACGTTATATTTAATTCACCAACATCCATAATTTATTCTTTAACTTTTATGAAGTCAAGAGTCCATTTGGCGTGAATTGCTTATGGGCCATCTGGTGGTGGTTATTGATATTCAAGTACTTTTCCATGATTAATATTATGATAACACAAAGAACATTCAGCGTCTCGTGCCAATAATTTTTATGTTAATATTTGAAACTAGCTGCTTCCCCTTGCTTGGCTTTGAAATATCTGTGTAGCATCACAACTATAGGGAACACTACTTTGCAGTGAATAGAGTCAGTATTACAGCCACAACCCTTAAACAAAACCTCTCAAGAGGCGGTGCTCTTGTATCATCAGAACCTAACGGTTTTGGTTTATTAGGTGTTAACAACGAGACTAATAATTGAGTACCTAACTGAGACCAAGTATCGACTTATAAATCAGTAATATTTAATCCAGAAATTATCTGGTCCATTTTTATGATGCGATTGTTATAAATGGATTTCCTTAAACCAAGGTGTAACTAAACTTTTACTGATTTACATTTTACCATTTAAGATTACATCGCCACTGACCAACGGGTGGGCTAATTATCAGCTATTAAGTAATGATAATCTCATCATTAAGGTAGAAGTTTTCCTGTTCAACCATCCATAACTTTAAAATACTCGGAGATATTAAAATTAAAAATAATTAGTTAAAGTAACAGTATAAACTCCTTTAATTAATTAATAAGAAATTAAGCATACAAACCAATGCAATTTGTATATGAAATAAGTTAGTTGAACGAATAGAAATAATAAAAGACACTTTAAAAAGGGGGAACGGGAGCTAACTTTTAGGCACGTTAAATAGTGTAATCGTCTCAGTTTTGTCTTGATCCATAAGTTTTGCGAAGAATCTTGGAGGAAAATCGCGGTAAAATCTATCGACCACTACAATCATTTCAGGGGCGGTTGTAGCCTAATATTTTGGTGAATAATATAATTAATGAATTAATCTATATTAATAATATAATAAAAAATGTAAAAATTAAACTTTATTGTAAAAACCACTCACGACAAAGCATTTAAAGATTTATATAGGACGTGAAATATTTAAAAAAATCGTAAATTTTAGGCCTGTCGATGTGACTTGTACTACTTTTGAGGATGGAGGGCCATGCCCCCCAGAACCCGTCGGACTTCACCGGACTCACTGATGAGGGCACGACGATGAATAATGTATATTTGTTCTTCATCCTTCTCATTATCGTTATGACTGTCGACATTATCAGCCCGCTGCAATGCTGGAGTCAGTTGTCAATTTACGTTAGGATAACGTTAATTATTCCAGTAGGTAAAGTTAAAACGCGTAGAGCTCTTAAAACATTGTCAAAATTCTCTGCATGTATATCGCACTGCAAATTTCAACTTGGCAGAAGTTTAGTGCCAAAATTTTACATCTTCCGTCCTGTTTCTAAATGAGGTTATGTTTAAAAAATAATATATATGTTATTACTCATCTCATTTGTATACATCAATTGCCTGAATTCTCATAAAATATGAACTAAAATGTTATATTGATGTGTTTAAATTAACAAATGTAACACCGAATTTGTTTTTAATTACACTTACCTATTTTAATTTATTATAAAATATGTAAAAGTACAAATTAATTTATTCGTAACATATTAATGATATCACACATCGTAATACATTGTATAATTACACTTTGGCTTCGATTACGTTATTGTGTATATATATCATAATAAATAATTGTCGTTACTTTTAGGCGCGCTTAACATTTTTAATATGCATTTTGGTTTTTGAATTGCAATTACTTTTGCGAACTATTGAACTAACTCATAATTGAAAAAAAAACATTATCCTTTTTCCATGTAGGTAAGTCAAGAAACGATTATACGAGCAACCTAATGGTAATTGGCCATCGTCAACGATGTCACGAAAAAGTCAACAGACCCACATTATTCGTTTATATATGAAAAATGAATATGATATATGAATAACATTTTACAGGTTTCGGTTACGGTTACGGATATGAAATTATTTCGGATTACCCGATTGTTACGGTTAATGATATTAGATGATTTATGACTTGAAAAAAATATATAATGTACATTTACAAGGTGACAGTTTGATTTTATTTCTAGTTTTTATGTAGTATTCAATTTAATAATTAAAAAATGTCTAAAATGAGAACGGCGCGACTAGTGTATGTGCTTGTGTAGTGTAGCGGCCGACGAAAATCCGTAAAAACGTAATTTATTTAGACTCTACCGCTACCCTAAATTATCCGAATTTTTTTTATCGGATTCGGTTACTTTTCTTTTTATATCGGATATCCGATAGTTTCGGTTACAGTTACGGAGCTCCATAACATTCCCTGGTATAAATTATATAATTAATCATGTCGACAGAGAACAATTATAAGTATCTAGCGGCACCCTCCGACTTCGTTCGGATTTAAGCACTGGTTTGCCTTGATTAGACATCATTATTCAAATTCAAATCAATTTAATCATATACATATTCTGTAAATACACTTATGCACGTCATTTTTTGTTTCTATTACCGTTTTGTGAAGGTCCTTTAACATTGAGGAGAAGAAACGACGAAAGTAACTGCTCAGCACATCTTTTAAACAACATAGTAATAATAAAAGTTTAAACCTTTACGGAACCGGTAATGACACTATTATTACCAGGCGTCCTTGTCATTAATATATTCATCAATACTTTAACATCCTTTGCCTATAAACTGTGTTTTAATGCGTCGTTTAAAAGCTCCAATGGGCAATGGGAATTCCAAGCAGCATAAGAGAAGGCTGCACCCTTCTAAAACGATATGAAGGCGCAACCAAATTATGCCTATTTCTGAGTGTATTACTACTCTGCTTGTACATATTTAATTATTTTTAATAAATACTAAATTACTATATATATTGACTGGCTACGGTAAGTACACCTATTTCTTTAAATTTTTCTCTTAGTGACTCACGTGAATTTAGTCTGTATATAGCTCTGATAGCTCTTTTCTGTAATACAAATATTGAATCAATGTCCGCTGATTTACCCCTCAT
>DWPT01006024.1:0-11773 GCA_018251895.1 Agathymus mariae mariae
TGGAGGACATACTGAACACCTGTAATCTAAACTAGAGAGTTTCATAAATATGTGTCCCAAGTTCCATAGTTGTATGTTTTACAGTTTATCATATCAGTTTGAAATACGTATATTCTTTTTGGTCCGCCCTGTATTATAACTCATTATATTATCATCACTTGATCTGAATATTCTTAGACATAATTGATATTATTGTTGTGAATTAGAGTCCAAGGCAGATATAGGACGTTGTAGTTATGCGGGGCGTGAGTAATTATGGTAGTAGATTGTCGCGGTCGAGTGTTCGGCATGGTCTACGTGGCACAAGATTGCGGAGGCGCTGTTTGCTCTTTAGCGGAGCCCGCAACGGGCTTACGGTTCAGCGAACCGTGCAGCGCCGCGCGGCCTCTCGGGTCACGTCTCCGGCCAAATTGAAATATCCCCGCCACCGTGCCTTCTATTGCTTGCACATAGCCGCGCTCCCACTTCATATGGTAGGATTGAGTTAAGAATTATTGCTGGCCCAGGTAGAATATACACAGAACCATTTTGTACAGTATACTATATAAAAAGCATATTCAACTTTAAAAAATTTAACGTGTATTAACTTTTTTTGTAAACTAAATGTGTAAGGATACTATTATACTGATATGAATACAACATACGAATTTTACGAAATTTGTACCAAAAGTTAATGCATTACATATTTTTAACTCAAATGTTGTAAAGTTTAAAATTCTGCAGTTCTGTTAGCGAGCATTAATAGTAGTTGTAAAAACTCCATTGCAAGGTCAGCATTCCCTTGTGAAATTTTGGGTCGTAAATATTGGATTCATTTTATAAATATATAGTGGAACATACGTTGCTTTTTAATTATTGCTTGAATAAATTAAGACTGCCCGTATATAGTGATGTGTGGTCACATACGTTTTGCAAGTACACAATATTAGTAATGTATTAAGATGTCGTCTATTTTGCCTTTATAAGAATATCCCGTGACTCTGATGAATTTGTCCACCATATGAGAGAAATGCTCTGTCATAATGACGCGCCTATATTGTAGCCTGCTTGGTGACGAACTCTCTATACATCGGTACGAGCAAATAACAATCGTGCGTGCTTTTCTTAACCCTATTGAAATATTCCAACCATATGTATGACTTTTATCATTTACTAATTGAACCACCCAAACGAGGGTAGCCGAAAACTCATACATGCGTAACTAAATCAGATAAGAATAAGTTAGAAGGGTTCTTGGTCGTTCATGTTCTTTTTTAATACCAGCTAAACCATACCCGCTGGAGCTTCAAGTTGCCGTGTCTCATATGAGCGTTCATATGAGATCCCCGAGCCTCTGCATGCGACGGAATATTGCTGAGGGTTTTAGTTACGTTTGTTGGACAAAAATAACGCGTAAGAATTAGAGGAGGTCATCCTTACTACAAAAATCAGATAGGTGGTAGGGTGAAAGATTTTTAAGAGCTGAAAAACCACAAACTCCGATGAGATAAAAGTTATTTCGAGGAATATAAATATTTGGCTTTAGTTTATAAAGTGTTGGGTTCACCAACATTTAGAAATACGGGGTTTTCATATGAATAAGAATCAGGAAATCAGATCCGAACTTCAAAAAGGACCATAATCCTAGTTACAGTTGCGTTACAGATGTTCATGTAATGCCACGGACCACCACGCTATTTTGACTACATCCCGTTTTGGTATTCATAATAAGAAAAAATCCTACGATGAAGACATACCTTGGAAAGTGAAAAGCTTCATAAAGTATGCAAAATACTTATACAAACAATATACAAGTATAATATTCCATTTCTGTAAAAAAAAGGGCTTATAAGAATATGAAATAAGAAATTACATTTGAACTATTACATTTGAAGAATTATTACATTTGAACTATACAAATATTGGAAAGTACTTAACGCAAATACTTAATTCTTTCTGGCTTAGATAAAATCCGTTTCGTTTGGTAGATCAGGCCCCGCGACCACCCATCGCGCTAGTATTTTCCTCTCATTTTCTTTCTTTCTGCGAGTAACGAACTGTGTAATTGGAAACAGGGGTTTGGCCCAGTGTCTGCTGGCTACAAGCAACACGCTTGCTATATCTCAATTGTTTGATTTTTCAATTCGGCGACAGCATAATTGAAAAGTTATTTTATGATATGACATTGCTGTGTAAGCAGTTTTAAAAGGACACGATAAAGACGTAGAGATGAAAAATCCAACAAACCAAAGAAAACATCGTGCGGTGCCAACTATAATGTCAATCAGTTTTGAGCAGTAATTTAAAAATAAAGCATAATCTGCTAAAAAAAAAGTAATAATTTAATTTAATAAACGCACACGAAACTCGGTAATTACTAAATATCTCGCAGGTAGGACACTGATGTACACGGTTTATATAGGAATACCATAACAAATAACTGTACCTAAATCTAAACTCTTTGTTGAAATTTTGTATCGAATTAGATACATGTGCTTTCGTAAAAGTACAATAAATCCGTTAGTAATATAAACGCGCCGTCGACATCGGCGTGCGAGCACAGAGCGGGCGAAGCGGGCGGAGCGCGGCAATTTTTCTTTTCGCTGACAACATGATGTAACGCCAATATCGCACGCTGAGCGATTAAGCCGCGTACGCCGATATTTCAGACTTGCCCCTACTAACTGTCAAAGTGTCGACAGAACTCTGCATGCTCGCGCTACACTCATATTCCCTTCGTAACGTCGTAAGTAGTTTATTGATATTGCGATTGATGATTTCGAAGCGAAGCTTTTCGAAGCGACGTGCTGTCACGAAGCGTATAAAATATAAATTACTGACACTACAGGACTCATCCGGTGCTTACAAAGCACCGGGATGTAATCGCGCGACGGACGATAAAAAGGGAATAAAAAGCTAATCCTCGCGACGTCAGACGTGGTATCGTTTCAGAAAGATAGTTGTTAAGTCGGATCACGCAGGCGGGCAATCACTCCATAATAAACGTAGAGTGAGTAGAGTGCACGTGCCGCTGACGCCGGTTTCCGGCTGCATTGCTGACGCCGCCGCGCCGCGCGCCCTGCGCTGCCAATTTATAATACTGCATCCATCGACCCAAGCATTTTACTTAGCGACTTAAACTTTTGAACAATACAAAAAGTAACGTAACAGTTACCAAATTATCGTTTAAAACATTCTCTGCCAGCTGCATGTATCATGAACCTACATAATTATTTATATTGCAAAATTTCTATAAAAAAAATTGCACTCTTTCACAGATAGTGTTTAAACAGATACATAACTTTTTATAGATACTTATTCAGAACACATTCACTTCAAAAATCAAACGAAAGCTAATGTAAATATTAACTGTGTTTTTTAATATGTTCCTACACTAGAATGCACTTTAAACGAAATCCGGTTCCCCATGCTGCATCTTTTTAAGAGACTCAAGATTTCACTAGTAGATGATACAAATTACTTTTTACTTTTTCTAGTCGCGTATTCATAAATAACTAAGGGCTTGGACACAGTGGCGGAGTCAATGATAAATGGTGCAGAGCTGGCGCCTGAACGTCGGCCGCTAACCGTGAAAAATACAACTGTCATCTTGACTGATAGCAAAATAATATCTTAGTCATGCTTCATTCTGCATGCCAAGAGCTATTGTGATCATCTTTGTTCCCCGACTCTTATTACATGGCTTATATTATGAGAGCCGTAGCAGTGCAGAGCCGTGCGTGGAGTATCTGTATTGAATAATCAGTTTAAAGTATGTGATTAGTGTGGACGTGAGATCTGCTATTTCCACTGCTCACGAACGGTTTAATAGAAATTTACTGTATGATGACGTTCACTATAAAATACGTTTTTACATACGTGTTTACACTAAAAAACATAAATGTAAACCTTTAAGAGTTGTATGAAAACATTGAAATCCACTACTATGAAATAAAATCACTTCCAAAAATAGGCAAGTGGAGCGCTGGCAATCTGCCAACTAGATTAATGGCATGGCAATGGTAATACCTGGAAATCGGAACTCTATCAAACATTGATATCGTAATATTGTATGACCACTGAACTACTTCAGATTTAGCGAAGAACCACAATGTTGAGAGTTAAAACTGTAACTCTATCCGTACATGACTTTTACATTACTTTTATTCAAATAAACTTGTTACAATCAATAAGAGACAAAAGTAAAGATGTAAAAAATTACCATTGTTTTAAAGCTTACAAGGATGTAAGTTAGTAGTACGTGCCCTTAACTTTTCGCAATGTCCATTCGTATGTGTCAGATGGAGGAAACACGAATGGATGTGCTAGATATTATTTAGCTAAAAGCTCTCGAATCTTGTTCACTCCTGATGATGCGATCACTTCATTTGGTTTCGTCTTACTAATTGTTAAGGCATTTTAGGTATCGTAAATCGGCTTGTGCCAATGTTACATTACTATTAAGCGCTAATTGGCGCTATACGAATCATATTTAATTCAAAATTCTTTACCGCTAAGATTATTTATTAAAGAAGAAATCTGTTGGTTTGGCGAGATATAATACGGTTGTGGGCAATAAAGTTGAAGACAATTGATTGTTGCTATTGCGATCACGTCGCTCAGTTACTGTTTTCACGTCTGATGTAATAATGTTACTTAGTTATGGTACGACCGTGGCTCGTTAGTCGGTAAGAAACTTTGTTTCTGTTGTACTGTTGACTTTAAATTATAGCTTACAATATTTACGACATCAACCGAAAGCTTCAACGAAACAATATTTTGAGCGTCTGGGGGTTCCATAAATATTTGAGACCAAGCTAATTTCTCCTCAGTTTACGGTGCACCCTACTGAACAACGAACAAGGCAACGAGGACGAGTACCTGCTGTTGGACGTCCACAGCTGTAAAGTTATAACTTTGCCTGGCTAGCTACCGACCGTCCTACATCTAGAATCAAACGTATAACATTAACATTAAACATAAACCAATTTGGAGTGCGCAGGAATTGTATGAAATGATTCCGTCGTCGCCGTTCCTTCATCGAACAACCCGACGTTGGATGAGTATCCATCCTTACGTCGTAAACATTCCGCTTGTGCGGAAGTAGCGGTTTGCCGTTTGTATTACCGACATCCATGGGAGGCGATGACGACTAGACATAACTTCACTATGTATCATTTCATTATTATGGAATATAGGATGTTAACTTAAATACATGTGTAGGGCAGTTGGCAAATAATGTTATCATATACTCGATCAGAATCATACTCAAAGTAAACGGATAGAATACGTGTAAACATTTCATATGGCAGTACAAAATAGTAGTGACACAAACATGTAGACAACGTCTGTTATTTACCTAATGTTTGTACCAATCAAGACGAATGGAAGCGGGAGAGAAAGGCTCGGATGTGTCTGGAAGGCGGCGATGAGTGAATTGCAATATTGTGCTGACACATTGCGCGGCATCTATCACGCTGATACGAATATGATTCTCCGGTGTACTGTTGTAGTAGGTACATTGTACTAAATCTTTCGCTCTCTCAATTATGTAGTTTAGGAGATAGATGACGAATTAATAATGTTAGTGCACAGTCATTCATTAACGTAACTAGTTGCTAGTTATCGTATGACACTTCAGTCAGGTCCGAAAACATCCGTAATAGAAAAGAAAGAATATGACGAGAGGTCAAGCGAGAAGATCTATTTTGCGGAGACCAAGGTAAGTTTTCAACAACCAAAAGTAATGAGATAAACCTCCCGAAACTATCTGTAAAATGTCGTTCATACACATCAATAACGTGTACCTGAAATTAATCTGCTATACATAGGAATAGCTTTCTAACTCTTCGGTATACAAAATACTGAAATTAATCAAATATTTATTTTAATGATGTTGTAATAAAAAAAATACACATATACACGAACACAAAACCGCCTCCTTTTTTGAACTCTGTTATAATTTAATATGCTGTTCAGCGTTCCTATATATTGTAAGCAAATATTTTTTACATTTTTCTAATCAAATCGAATATACCAAACAGGTACAAGCATGCTTATTAAATTATTACTATTATGTTATACTCTTCGTATATATATTTGTACATCTCGTTCAAATTTTCATTTTCGTTAATAAAATATTTTTTTATTCATCCACACAATTTCAAACACTTCTTTTTACTTGTAGTGGATGACATGTTAATGCAGTTTTTCAAATATTAATTAATTTATTAAAGTTAATCAATTAATTTTAGTTTTGTATGGTAGAAAGATATATAGGAGCATATAAATGTATATACATATTTATATCAATTGTATTTATTTAATTAAAAAGACATTTAGAAAGAATGAGAAGGAATTACTTACATTTTTTTTACTTGTTCAATGCGTGTTCGTAGTACAATCATAACGACACTCAGTGTCATTTATTACGTGGAGTGAGTAAAAGATACATCCATGTGAATATACTGTACATTAATTTCACTTTATATATGTGACATACGATATATTGACATCGACCGTAAAACGGAAGTGTTTTCCCCAGACCCGGTACATCTCCCTACAATCCCTACTATAACTGTTATAGTTTCTACTACAGGTTATCGAAACACGTTAGTCCCCCTAAACTAAAATGAGAATATCTTATATTATAACGTTAAGTATAACAAGAGGAGTTTTGTAGACATGGACCAACCAACAACATATGTCTAAAATCAAAATAAATAGTTTTTTTAAATATATATTTCTTAAAAATACTCTTATGTACCAATAATATACTACTTAAAATAAAATACTTAAAGCATTGTTAGCTATCATGGAAATTACATACTTCAAGTATAAAGTTCCCATATTTAGACACAGCCGTGTATAATGGTGAGATGTAGTGCAACTGGCGTGCTTCTAACAAAATTTTACGGTTACATAATTCCAGCGCAACGCGTTAATTCTACGTGTCTGCCCCCGCTCAATCGATTGCCACAGCATCGTGTTATGTGCATTTTAACACCTATTTTGCTTTGGATACAATCGAGTTAAATACAGAAATGTTCAAGGTAACAGGAACAACGCAATTAACAAAATAAAGTTTTGAATTACACCGTATATTTGGATACATAAAATAAAATGAACTTTGCACATTGTTTTATTTATAAACTGGGTTGGGTAGACATTTCAACAATTATTACAACATTAGGTGAACATTGTATTTAATAACGTCAATTTTTGATTGAGAACATTTGTTGTGTCAAACCTACTGACATCATAGAATATCGTTACATCAATTATTAGCGTAATCTGTCATTTACAAGTATTAATGTGGTTTGATTTTGCAGCAGCCAGCTCGAAAATAAGAATCTCTATCCAAAAACCACGAGAGATCACGAAATTAAATTTTCTAATCCTTATCATAACCATACCTATACAATATCAGATTATATCGTATCTTAAAAACAAATTTCCCAGATGGATGACAAATTGAAATCTTTTTTAATACTTTTTTCAATTCAATTTTTTTTTTATTAAAAATTTTTGAACGGTAAATTCAAAATTACTAAAAATTCATTAATGCAACGGTTTATAGTAAGGTAAACACGGTTTGAAAAGTATTAATACAGTTCATTAATTGCTCAATTGTGCAATTAATAACAAAATTATTGAGTCAATACAAATACATTAGAAACAATATAAGTTGTCTTCATACAGAAATGTTTGGTGGGAATTCCATCACGAGGCAAGTGGTCAGCGGTAGCACCTGTGATGGATTGCGGTGTCCGTTTCACTCGGGCAACGAATATTTCATTAAGTGAGCTTTGCGGCACCGCGTCGTGCATCATAGCCTCCGTCCGGGGAAGCACGATCACGTACAGATCCACTCAATTAACAAAAGAAATGATAAGGTATGTGCCACAAATATAACCGTTGTATAACCGTATTGTTATAAATTCCACTTAATTAACACTTCCAAAGCAAAGTTATTAAAAATGAGTCAGCGAGGTAATACTGAATGAAAGAGAAACTAAGGTGCTTTAAAATTTAACCACCAGCCAGGTTCTGAATATGAAAGTTTCTCGCTCTCACATTACCTCCGGAAATCCTTTGGCGGAAAGAAAATTCATCCACTTCAATATTCCTAGAGGCCATAAAGAAATAACTAACGTCTCCTAGAGGAGGTGTTTGAGACGAAGTTCGGTATGTACATAAGGTTGTAGGGGGTGGTGTTGGGGAGATGCACGTACAGAACTCAGGCAAATCCGAGCGCAGCACTCGTCGGGAGTTTATTACTCTTCTCATATTTACACAATTCAAGTGGGTGTTAGCGGTCTAGCGTGCGGACGTCGACGACGACATATTCCCAGCGGTCCACGTACCAGTACGTACCTAAGAGAGAATTCGTGGCGCGAGGAAATGGATCATCGGGTTACATTTTATTCCGTATATGATGTAGAGCCGTTGATCGAAGAACTTGTGGATCAAATATTTGTTCCCTTTTACTTTATAGTTGATAGTATCAGGCGTCACTTTGCGGGAATTCATTGTTATTAAATTAGTAAAGTTAGGTGGCGGTATGTGTGTTAGTATATACTTTTATTTATCATGAACTACATGTTTTCCTTTGCGGGAGGGAGGGATCTTCTATGCATGTAAAGAAGTATATACCATCATACATTGTGCTTTCGGATTGTTGGAATACTAATTTATACCTTTTTAGTTTGAAAATTTGAAAGAAAAGTTGATTTCATGGTTGCAAGATTTTTTTTATGTAGTAAGGATGGGCAAAGCAGATTTATATAGAATCAGAAAAATATAAAAGTAATAGATATGTTCATAAATTTAATTACTGCATTAAAATAAATATAAAACAGCGACTTCATAATCAAGATTCTCCTTTAAATTATAACGAGTCATTACATTTTCTAAATTCATTATTCTTTTCACTTGACCGTAAAATAAATTAAGACAACAAGCGCTTTCAAGAACGGCAGGCCAACTCTTGTGATTAAGTGTCTCATTTAAATGCCGTCTCCCGAAGCGGACGTCTCAAACGCAAAGGGAGCGCGGCGCTCCGGAAAACGGAAGACGGGTCTCCTCGCAAAAGGAAGGAGAAGGTATTTAAATTAGAGTAGTCACTGAAAAACTGCACTAACAACATTAGCAAATGGAACAATGGCGGAACATACAAAGGATTGGACCGCCCCGACAGAACCGTCTACGCGTTCACAATTCGCGCGGCGAGCTACGTGCACGAGGTACGAGTTGTACGACATACACCCCGCCCGCATCCGTGCAGAATAGAACGAACTTACACTAATGAACCGTTGAGAATCCTCAAGAAATCCAGCGGCGGATATCAAGGAAACGTTAGTATCACTAATGGCAATGGAATGGCGATTTTTCGAACGTAGCATAATACCCATAAAATTGTATTTTTTTTCTGGTTTGATATAATTCGTTGTTTTACTGCAATCAAATATCATTTTTACTATCAATATTTGAGTTATATATCAACCTTTTATACTAATAAATAGGATACATATGAAGTTTCGTTGTGAAATGGTTTTTTTACTCAATTATTAAATATTAATCTATACATATAATAAAATACTAACTGATCGATTTCTGGACAAAACCAGATATATGGGAAAAAATATTATTAGGGGCCTTTATTAACGCAATAGAACCCAAAACAATAGTTTTTAGAATTTTTGTCTGTTTGTCTGTGCGTTTGTTCGCGTTAATCTAAGAAACGGTTTAACCGATTTGATTCTGGTTTTCACTAATGTATTGCATTAAGCGTCACTTAATACTTAAAGTTAGTTTCATTGCAATCCGGCCATCAAAAAAAAAACGAATTAATGTATGTATTTCTAATTCACAGAACCATAAAAACCCAGAAAAATGCAGATGCTTTAAGCGTAATGTTGTTTTTCCGAAGCGAAGCGAGGGCATTTGTTAGTAAATTAATATATTTCTTATTTACTCATGAACTAGAAATACCCATTGGTAAAACACCGCGGGTGTTCTCTGGATATAAAACGTGTTTTTTCAGACGTAAAGTGTACGTATTAAATTTCAACTTTTCCAACCGTTAAACCAAATAATAATTAAATCATCCGCATTTTATCTTTTATTCGGATTTTTTTAATATTCTAAATAAAGATTCTCTTGGAGTGGATTGTACAACTATGAGGGAATTAAATCAATTATAAATCATTCACTCCAAATTCACTCCTCAAATTTTTCGAACATAAACAATGATTTTTTTAAATTCAATATCACATTCAATATTACTAGTTATCAAAATTTAAACTAATAACATTAAAGTTCGTACAACGGTACCGTACAAAATTGAAAAAAAAAAATGGTCCACAAATTAAGAAAAAAAAAGGGATTCAAAATGTTTTCTTTATGTATTAAAATATAAATAATTTACTTAAAAAATAATCAACGTTACGCTAACGCTGCGCAAAAATAGTTTCCCAAGTAAAGCGAGGGTAGTTGCTAGTAAATATCAAGCTTCTAATTTTTTATCGGAAGAATAGAGACAACTTTTACGTGTAAATACCATTTGCTGCAAGTATTATGATAATATTTATAATTGTACATTTGTTGTAGAAATGACATTCGAAGACAATCACACTAGCGAACTTCACGATAGTAAATTGATAAATAAATTTAAAACGGATACCGTAGGTACGTAAGGTTACGTTCATAAATCGCCGTGTGTCTCGACGGTATGTATTTTATAGGTGTTGATGATAACATATGGCACCATTTAATCCAGTTTAGCGTCGAATTATTTCACTGGATCAGACTGCGAAGATTTAGCTCAATAATTAAATATATATATATATATACATGGAAAGTTAGAATATTAAAATTACTTTAACATTGTAGAGTTACTTAATGATTCGTAGAGGTACTCGTATTTATATAACACCAATGCCCCCCCCCCGCCCCCCCCGCTTCCCTTTGCTTAAACAAATTTGCTACTTTTGATATACGTGTTCATAACATATAACCTCAATCCTCATCCCATAGTTTATATTTAGATTGGTAAAAATATTTATCGATTATGTGCCGTCGTCGAAATTCGCAAATGACATCTACATCTTAGATTTCAAGTCGTTCCGCTGTAAAGTTTCGATGTTACTCCTTATTCTCTTAACATAATCATGTGTTCTAAAACCACTAGCTTGCATATGATCAATACTCATTTCTGATAAAACAATTGTTAGATTGGCGTAAGAAAATCTGTGAAATGATAAAATGAACATGTACCGTAACTTACATACCGTTTAGTGTTAATTTATTTTACAGCACAACAAATATCTACTGTTTTTCATAGTGATCTTACTAAATTTATTTAGTCTACATTTTACTGTCACAGATTATTAGCTCTATAGAAAGGGTAATATATATAATATATATATATATATATTGTCATCCTAAAACACCGAGGTCGCTGGCTGACGGATCCTTAGTAGCCATAATTAAATAAACAAGACAATAGAACAGACAAGTCATCTTTAATTAAAGCTTTTCATTAAAGCTTTTGAGGTGAATATAAAATAGTTATAGCACTTGGCAGATGATATAACACTCAAAAATAGACTTTTGGAACAATAATGGGATATTTCTTGGCGATATTCGAATCTGCTGAATTATTAGTAAGAACTAGGGATGTTATGGATATGAAATTTCGGATCCTGATATGGATACGGAGATATGAATAACGTTATTCCGGTCTCAGTTACGGTTATGGATATGAGATTATTTAGATTATTTCGGATTATAT
>DWPT01006025.1:0-11772 GCA_018251895.1 Agathymus mariae mariae
ATTTCCTGGCCGACAACGCATCAGTGATACCTTTGGTCTTGTTGATGTCCATGGGCGACGATGACCACTTACCATCGGATGGTTTGTCTGCTCGTTTGACGGTTATCACAATATAAACAAAAAAAAACTATTTGCCGACTTTAATATGACTGATAACACGGTAGAAATTCTCATATAAAGAAGTAGTTATTTTATATATATTCCCTTAACCAAATCTTATTCTCCTCTCTTCTCTCTCTCCCTTCTCTCACAAACACACGCTCAATTTTCTACATTTTGAGGTTCCTTGCAAATGATTTTACTCATACCTAAGTTTAATTATTACTGAATGTTCAACACGCACTTTTATATACAAATGTATGTAAGAGAGAAGCATTTACTCCTGTGATATACGTCAAATAATGACTTAGTTTAGGAGACTGAGAGTAAGCCTCATAACTTAAGTCTTAGTAAAATTGTATGTTAAAAGATATTTGCAAGTAAAGTTATTATTATTTATATTGTTTCTAAATTAAAGCTACTTTAAAAATTGTACTGAAGTTTACGGTTACCTAACCATATTTTATTTTATTCCAACAAAGAACACACATACAAAATAAAAATACCATATAATTATTGGTTAAATTGAGTAACAACCACGAAATTATCATGCATTTAGTGAGCACAACATAACCAAACCGAATAATTTAAAGTCAACACCAACAACATTCTAAAGTACAATTATATTGTAATCAATATAATAATAATAACATGCTTATGTTATTCCATGTCGTGCTTATGCAGTTAATATGTACTATTAATACATCCTTATGTTAAAAATTGTAAGTAAATTTGGTGTAAAATTTCATCTTAATGGCCGTTCAATTGACGACTTCGTCCTTTTCGTTCATATTAGTACCCACCTAGAAAACTTATTATTTTTTTAAATATAATATGTTAATAATAATTTACGTATTATAATAACTGTTTTTAGAAATGAAATTGTATGCCCCTTTGAGACGACAATAAGGAGATAATATTAATTTGTAACATCTGATATTTTTTTGTAAATTTATTACACAATAAAGATTTGATTTACTGAAACTGATCTACGTGCTGGCCGGTTTCAGAACTAGATATTAAGAGTAGTTTACTATATCTGTAAATGATTTAAATCATCGGCTACACTTACCGTAGCTACTAGGACATGCGAGCGAGCATTCAGCTTCTGATTCGAATCTGTTATTGTTTCCGCCACACCCGGTGTAGTAGAAGGGCACGCAGCGGTTCTCGGCCGCTCGGAACGCCCACAGAGCTAGCTTGTCCGAGCAGTTGCCGCTCTCTTGCAGCAGTGAGCATTCCGCTGCGTACGTTAGCGTTACATTGTGCATTACAGTTAGCGCGTTATGGCCCTCGACGGTGGATGTGATGTAGTAGGTATGCAAAAGACGGTCGTTCGCATAAGACAGTGTTTTTCAAAATTTGTAATGTTGCTACCCTTAAATAAATTTAACGATCTCGTCACATATAAATCTATATCTTTATTATGACAATTATTTATTTATTATGCCCAGAATCACTTCATGAATAAATTAATATATTTTGCTTTTGAAACAACATTTCTTACTAAAATTTAATTCTAGCTTAACTACTTCTGTTAGTACGTTTTCACATTAGTATTTAATGACCCCGAAAACTGGCCTGAAATATATTTGCGATACCCCAGGGGAGCAAAGCCCACAATTTGAATAACACTGTGTTGAAAAAATCTTTGTAAAATGCACTAGATGGAGATTGCTAGCGTGCTCTCAATCGAGGAATGAATATTTGCGTTATCCATAATAACATCCATCGTCGGTTCTTCAGCCATGGCAATAGAAAGTTAAAGAAAAAATACGGTTATTACATAAGTTATTATCACCAAAGACATAAGTATAAGAGGAAGTTATTGTACAGATTAGAAAGCAACTACAGGATTAGATCACCTTTTCTACAAGAAGCATATTCATAATGCTGGAACGTTTTTTAATTCCATTATTAGTAAAACTGTACTAAACAAATTCTGTTATATAATTACTAAACTTGCTACCAAAAGCATAAACCATAAACAGTCAACCGGCATTGAAAATTTCACCAAGTTTAAATATGTTAATGTTAAAATTATGTTACTTAATGTTATCGGTCTTATGACTGCGGTGAAATCGTCAATGCGTCTTGTGTTTAACAACCCAAAAGTCAGTTTAATTACGAGGCCCAGTACAGTACTCACGTTTGGGTTGGCCGGGCGGATTGCAACGCTGCAGACACGCAGCTTCTGAGATGAATCTGTTGGAATTGCCCTCGCAACCACCCCAGATGAACTGCTCGCAGCGACTCGACTCCGAATTGTAGCCCCAGCGACTGTAGTAGCCAGCGCACGAACCGCGTTCGATTGGCAAACTGCATTGGTCTGCCAATAGGTATTATTGATGAATATGTACTTTTACCATTTGAGAATTTGAAAAACGTTGAACAGTAAAACATGTGCCGAAGTTATTTGCTCTAAATGATAATAAATAAGACTGACCACCGATACATCACCAAGAAGAAGCGGGGGATCCACTTATGTTTTCTTTAAGTTTTGTTGTGGATTATAGTTTCAACTAGGAGAACACGTTGAACAGTGAACACGAGTTGATTTCTACATTATTACATCCTCACCCACAATCCTGGCAGGTTCGCATTGCTTCTGGCACAGCTCTCTACTTTCGAAGTTGTTCGCGTTGCCGAGGCATCCACCATATTCAAATTGCAGACACTGCTCACGTGTCGAATCGTAATACCAGCGGTTGTTCGGATTAGAACACGAGCCTCTTACTCTTGGTAACTTGCAAGCATCTAGCAATAGAAATACAAATTTCACATTTTCTGTACATTAGATATACCTTCCTTCCACCGAAGTAAAAACAAACCGATTTTACTCGCGAAAATGTAATTATCATCAAGAATTGAAAAAAGTTTCATGCTCTTGTCTGTTAAAATTGAATTTCGTCGAATCACTTACCTTTTTACAGAGGCATCGTGGTCAGTTTTTTATCAGAAAACGTGCAAAGTATAAATATATCCGAACATATTGAACTGTTTCTTTTATTATGATGGTTGGTCTTTATACTGTGGCGTTGGTGTTTACACGCTTTTTTTTAATAGCTCACAAATAAACGAGTGTGCTGTTAAGTGTTCACTGCGACCTATTCATGTCCGACACAACCAAGGCATCATGGACGCATTACCAAGTTGGGAGCGAGGGCCCCACTTATTACTAACTTTCCGACATTACAACCGAAACATGTTACTGACATTTGTCACTTGATTCTTTATGTTGATACAGAAACTAGCGACTACTATCAGATGAGTTCGTTCGTTATAACCCCTGTTGTTGCACGGTGCACTAGAAAAAAAATTAGGGTGTCGAGGATTTGTACCACTTAGACCTCTGGCGCAAAATCATGCCCCTGCAAGTTAAGATGTGAATGTTGACAGACCTTTAGGTGCGGGTTGTACGCATATGTCCTCGCATTCCGCCTGGCTGTTGAACCGGTTGCCGTTACCCTCACATCCGCCGTACCAGAACCGCGAGCACCCGCCATACTGAACGTCGTAGAACCAATTTACCGTGAAATTACGACACGACCCTCGGTCAGTCGGCAGGGAGCAAGCCGCTACAAAAAATAATATTACATCACCTATAATAAAATCAGTTGCCCGACAGGAAAGGGAAGAGACGAAGGCAGATTAGGAAATGTAAGTCTGAGAACTCTGTTAAATAAGTTGTAAAAGAACTAGATTTACTTCTGCGTTTTCTTTCTTAGGAGTTCTTATAAATAAGTTGGTATTATGTAACTAACCAGTGTGTGTTTACAGATTGAGTTGCTTTATTTCTATGTCGACAAAGATAAACATACGCAACTATTAATAAAATCTAGATGGAGTTTTGAACATTAAATTTGTATATAATGAAACAACTTCAAGGGTTGGAAGAGAACAAGAAGAAGAGTTTTATCATCCTTAATATATTAAATATAAAAATTTGCGTTACGGAAAAGTAAAAAGACATTCTTAAAAGATGTGATAATCCATATTTAATATTGACAGCAAATCAATGGTTTTTAGTGATGGCCGATACGTTATCTTTGATATTGTGAGACTAGATGTAAATCATACAAACCCTGTCTGTTTTCGGGCACATCTGTACAGTTGAAGAACTTTTCTCCCTTAGCTTCAGTGACTCCATCAGGGCAACATCCAAATTTGCTGTTGGAGCAGTCGCACCCGAGCTGGTTCGGACCTTTGGCAGCAGTCTCCCCATCTCCACAGCACCCGTAATCAGATTGTTGACAGTGACAACCCTGGAGGTTGGGTCCCTTTGCAGTGGTATAACCGTCAGGACAACATCCGAACTGATAAGTGCTGCAATCGCAGCCCTTGAATTCAGGACCTTGGGCTTCCGTGTGCCTACGGATAAATAATTATGACTTTAAATGTTCTAATAGAAACTTATATAAGGAGGTCCCACTTAAATATCAATTTAAAAAATATAATTTATTTATTTAATTTTCTTAATTTTGATAAAATTAGGCCTGACAGCAATTGTTATATTACCTATCCGGACAACATCCGAATTGTGTATACTGGCACCCACATCCTTCATTATTCGGTCCTCGTGCAACGGTGACGTTGTCTGGACAGCACCCGTTGCGAGCGAACTGACAACCACAACCTGCACAAATGGTTTCCTTTAGTAGATGGGACAATGGTTAGTACTATTACTTATTAACTTAAATTCATCTTATTACAATCCGCTAGTATTCTGCCGACTGAATCGGTATAGTTGAAGCACGTTTACCTGTGTAAGGTTAATATGTGTAACCTTTTTAACAAGTGACAGCAGATTGAATATGGAAACGGACCTTAAAATGTATAAAATGTTTAAATGTTTTTTGTAAGTTATAATAGAGTAAAACAGCACATTTTTGAGTTTGACTGACATCACATTTTAAATGAATGAATTTATCACCTTCCAGGTGAGGTCCTTCTGCGGGCTTGTAGTTATCAGGACAACATCCATACGCAGTCTGAAGACAACATCCCTCGTATTCTGGACCGTGTGCAGGAGTCTGGCCGTCAGGGCAGCAACCATATACTGAAGTATCGCACGACATGACGCATCCTTTCATGTTCTCACCAGTAGCTGATAATGTAAAATCATCATCATAATCAGTATCATCGTCACGTAGTAAATATAAATTAGTAAAAGCGTACGGTATTATTGACATAGCATTTTTTTACTTACTTATTCATTTCCATTACAATAAATCAAGAACATATGGTTTTCAAAAATATCCAATTACCTGGTGACAAGCCATCAGGACAGCAGCCAAACTTAGTAATATTGCAAGGACAACCAGTATCATCGGGGCCTGTTGCTTCTGTCTTATTATCAGCACAACACCCATACTTTGCGGCAAAGCAACCTTCGGGTTTGGTCTCTGGTTTTTGGGTTTCTGATAAAGACGAACAGAATAAAAAAAAACAATATTTAATACTTTATCCTGTCATGGGTTTCTAACTTAACCTAACCTACCTGTTTCAGGGCATCCTTGTTTATTCAGCCCTTTGGCCTCTGTGTTTCCGTCTGCGCAGCAACCATACCTAAAATATTTTTGTTTCAGTTTATTTATCAATTGTGATAGGATGACATAAAAATGTATTTGCAAATATTCATTTACATATTTTAATGTATGTATACCGTAAATGACAATATACAATGTGATAGAAAAAAATGCAAATGGTGGTTTTAACGTTCAGAAATAGTTTCTTAAAAAAACTAACGAAAAAAAAAAATGAAAAATGGGACGTAAAATAAACAAAGTATTGTAGATTTTAAGTACTTGTATACATATTTCAGAGCCGTTGCACAGCTAAATTCCTTAACTATGAGGGAGCCCTGCTGTCGGTTCCAAATGGATAGGAGACTTCTGATATAATATAAAGTAATATTAACTATATACATTACTTGGATTTTTGGCAATCTGGCTTAGCTTGGCTAGGTTCAGGACATCCTTCCTGGTCATTACCCTCAGCCGGAGTGGTGTTATCTGAGCTACAGCAGCCATATAAGGTTTCGTTGCAGTTTATAATTGGACAGCCCTTGTTCTTGGGACCAGCTGCCGGTGATACGCCGTCGCTACAGCATCCGAACTTCGTCTCATTACAGGTCTTTGGACCAGGACAGCCTAAAGTATTTTAAAACAGGTATATTTTTAACATCTTTACCATACATGTAGAACATTCAATGCTTTCTTAGTAAATTGACTTAATATAGATTATAATATAAAATAATATTTACTTTCCAGTATTACGGAATATGTTTAAGTTCATCATTTTTATTTTTTAGGTTGAACGCGTTTATCGAAATACATTCTGGAAACTATAAAAATTGGCAGTTTATGAAGTCCTCAAATGTACATGTTCATGTAAGAAATTTGTAATATTTAGTTATAATGTTATTCATCTATATTTTTATGAAAGTGATATTGCTAGAAATTTCTAAATGTCTATCTGCCTCAAAATTTTGTGCGTTCATTGTCAGTTGGATATGATAAGTGAACTTTTTATTAACTTGATTTAAACCAGATCTTCATCTTTCGATCTATATAACGTCCTATTTTAGAAAACATTCTATACTCAAAACTGTTGTAATTTTCATAAAAATCAATAATACAAGAAGTATTGTAATTTTAATGAAAATGAAGAATATAAGAAGTAATTGATAAAAATATGATTGCCGACTTTATTCGATTGATAACCAAGATATGACTAGGACATGGAAGTTGAGATCGCAAACTGGTTAACAAGTTCAATCAATAAAAAAATTGAATTTATCTTAAATTGAATATATGTTTAAATACATTTATACGCGTCATTTTTTTTGCTTCTACAACCTTTACGAAAAGATGCTTTATCATAGAGGAAATGGCTTAGCAAACCTTTTAAAACAAAACATGGCTATTACAAAGTAAGTTTTAACCAGCGCGGAAATGGTTTCGACGCTATTAATTCCAGGCGTCCGTATCATTAATATATTCATCAATACTATATTAACCTTTACCGATAAGGTGTAACTTAATACGTCACTTAAAGTTCCAAAAGACAAATCACGTGTCAACTTTGGAACCTTACTACAAAAACGAACTCCAAGCCCCAAAAATAAATTCTGAACTTTTTCTATATCCAAGGCTATATCAAGACTTAACCAAATTGTGGCTATTTCTTGTTTCACGATTGTGTGTATCTCTTTTCTGATTGTACATATTTCATTTGTTTATAGAATAGATGTATAAAAAGCAGGGATTGCGTTTTAATCTACAGCCATAATCGGTCTTGTTCTCTGAACGTCATAATTATTAAAACATTTGGTTTCGTCACCAACCTCTTTTATCCACGTTCACAGTGAAATGTTCACTCAAATACGAAGACCGACTTTATCGAGTTTATTATTATTATATTGCATGATTTAAAGTCTGTTTACATTTAATCCACATTTATCCGAAGTGGAATATCTACAGAAGTTAAGATGTATTAATAAACATTCAAGTACTGATGTTGACATGAAGTTGTAAGCGACAACCCTGCGTGCCGGGAGACGGTTCGCGGGTTCGATTCCTAACCTGGGCAAATGTTATGTGACAGATAAATGTTTGTTCTTGGGTGGCGAGTTTTTGTGATGTCTTATTTGTGTATGTCCATATGACCCGCATCGCAAGGAATCTATGAGTGTTTGAACGTTTTCAATGAAAATTAAATGGAATGATAATTCACTAAAATTCACCTTTGTCGAATGGTCCAGTGGCCGGAGTTTTCTTATCCGGGCAACATCCGTGGCGGCTTCGTAAGCATTTTGCAATCTTTCTTGGTTTGCAGTGGCGCTTAGTGGCCGCGGTGAGATCTTTCACGGTTGTACCCCAATCCATTTTTTCTATTAATACATATGATTTTATTCTACTATGGTTATTAAATAGGTTCATTAACACGATAATAAATAAGTAATAATATAATTGCCAAAACATACTTGTGAATTCTGCCGTTATGGTAGTGTAATCCGTTGGAGTACTCGTTGTACTAGAAAGATTTGTCTCCGTTTCTGTTGCTAGAAAATCACAGAATGTGGGTCGATTAATAAATAATAAAAATCAAATTTTTGTCATTAAAATTAAAAAAAATAACTACCTTCTTTAGTTGCAGATTCCGTGTACTCAGTTAAGGCAGTGACGCTGAACTCTGTTGTCTCTGTCATCTGTGTAGAACTAATTGTACTAAACTCACTTATAGTTTCTGAAGTTGAGCTGTATTCTGTTGATTCTGATGTTCTCTCCGTGCTTTCAGTACTGCTAAGTTCGGTAGTTGAAGTTGCTCCAGCCTCTACCGTCGTACTAACTTCACTCGTCCCAGATTCAGTGGTGCTTTCTTCAGTGGAGCTGGTAAATATTGTACTACTTTCCCGCTCTTTACTCTCTGTGGTACTCAAATCAGAGGTTGTACTATATATGGTAGTACTATCTGAGATCTTTTCTGTCGTGCTGCTACCTGTTTCCTCATAAATCCCTGTACTGATCATCGTACTAAATTCCGTGGTGCTTACATCTGTATAACTACTACCTGTCGCTTCTTCCGTGGAGTCAGTTTTAACAGTGCTGATAATCGTGCTATCAGATACTGTGCTGATATTATCTTCTGAACTAGTTTCTGTTATTTCTATGCTACTAGTTGAGATATGGTCAGTTGTCTCCGATCCCGTAATATCTGTAGTATATGTAACAGTGGCGTCTGTGCTAACAGTTTCTGTACTTTCGGTATAACTTTCTTCTGTCGTTTCTGTGGTTCCAACTGTTGTACTATAACTTATATCCACAGCTGCAGATTCGCTATTATCAGATCCAATATTTTCCGTGGTTCCCGTTTCAACGGTGTCAGTACTATATATTTCACTAGTTTTTGTGCTAGTTGTTTCTTCAAATGTAGTACTCATTTCCTTACTACTACTATCAGACCCAGTAGAGTCCATTGTTCCAGTTTCAACTGTATCTGTACTATATTTTTCAGTAACTTTTGCGGTTGATGTTTCTTCATCTGAAGAGCTCATTTCCGAGTTATTATCAGATAAAGTAGACTCCGTAGTTCCCATTTCAACAGTATCAGTACTACTCATTTCAGCAAGATTTTCTGTACTTGTCTCTATGTCAATGGAATCAGTTCCATCAAATGAAGTATTTATTTTCGTATCTGAATCTAAAACCTCTGTTGTAATGCTGCTGGATTCTAAAATAGAAATAAAACAAAAAACAATAAAATATCAAATATACATATATGTATATATTGTCATACTCTTTGATCAGTTAAATAAAAATAAAACAGGTAACTAAACAAGTTATTTACCTGTTGTTTCCAACGTTTCTGTGAATAAAGTTGATTCATTTTCGATTGTCGAGCCAAAACCTGAACCTTCCATTGTAATGAAAGTCGATGTTTCATCATCTGGAATATTCATTTACAATAATATTATGCGATTATTGTTAATTTCTCGCAATTTTAAAAAAGTTATCCAAAAGGAAATTAATGCAATTCAGATATTTAGTTACAAGTAAAAATTGTACGTAATCATCTAAATTCTCACCTGCAGTAGTGTACTCATTCTTTTCAAACTGTAAATGATATAGAAAATGCGTTTTTAGTAACAAACGTAAAATATTCTATTATAAAATATTAGAATGTACACGTAGTATGATAATATTACCACAGGCGAATCGTAATCATCCAGTTCAATTCCAACTTCTTCGTCTTCAACATCCTCTTCACAGTCTTGATAGTCATAATATTCGTCATCCATAATTGGTGTTGATTTCGAGTCCACTGGTAGCACTTCATCTGAGAGGACACATTATTGTAACATAATTTTATATAATGTGTATTTGCATACATGAATCAAAGCGATTAAATTGGTAAGATATTATATTTAATACTTAATTGTTGTTGTATTAATTGTACGTAGTATTTATATCTACATCCATTGCTTATGAATTGCTTGTAGATGATATTAAAAGAAATTTATCGAATTTCGAAATAGGAGCAGAAGTGAAAAAAAAACAATAATGTACGAAGCAATGTTAGAAAAGCAAAACAAAATATAAATAATCTATCTATCTGATCTATACAATTTATGTATCTAATCTATACATATAAAATAGTCTTAACTGGTCGCTTTCTGTATACAAAGGATTAAAAAATTTTTTTTTATTAGTGGTGTTTATTAATGCAACAGAATCCAAAACAATAGTTATTATAATTTTTTGTATGTTTGTCTGTTGCCGATTTTGGTAATGTTTTCACTAATGTATTGCAGTAAGTCTCACTTAATATTTAAAGTTCGTTTCACGGCGTTTCCGTTTGCGTTTAAAGTTCGTTTATCTGGAGCGCAGCAACATCCATTTTAACTATAACGGGTACTCAGGACTTTTATGTCTTTTATATATATTTCAACTAAATCTATGTAGGAATATGGTCACGGTGAGACTACGGTGGGGGGGGGGAGAATTTCTTGACAGTCGACACTTGACATATACTAATGATAGACGAGCCATGAGCCTGTCACTTTTACGTCTAATTATTTTTGCGATCAAGTCTTATGCACCATGTAACGACACACGATACTAACGACACCTTCACACACTGTTGAAACTGTTTGTGCCTGACACAAACTAACCACAGAAAATTGTACATAGAAAATAAAAAATGTTACGAAAAAAAAAATTATGAAGTGTACGGAACTGTATGTATAAGTAAACATTGTACGTTTTTGTTTATCGAGAAAATATAATAGGTACCACAAAAAATCGTTCAAATTGTATGAACTTCATTTTTTTTTTAATTGAATGGTAAATTTTTTTTTTCAGATGTTTGAAGAATCGCGGGAAAGCATGCTTCTTCGCTGTGTGACACCAATGCGTTATTTTTCTGTCTAAACAATGACTACAATTTTTAATTTCTTCCAGCTATTTATTAATCATAAAAAAAAATTTGCACCAAAATAAAATAAAGTCCTTTCGCGCAGACCTGGGGTAATGCCATAATGCATCACACGGAAAAGTCAAAAACAAGATTAATTAATATTTTATGAACAAACTTACCCTCGTTACAAGGCTTCATGTTGCAGGTCTGCAAGATGTCCGGTATGTCGTTCTGAGAACAGCTACCCACTTCCTGGTCCCCTATAAGGCACATCACATGCCGGGTTTGTTCACCTCCGCCACATTTTTTGGAGCACTGAAATAAAACATACAATGAGAGTAGACCAAGAGATATATATATATATAGCTTTTCAGATAGTATCAAAACAGCACGAGTGAATCTGAAAATAAAACGCGATCTAGCTTTTTATCTTATGCTCGAGTTTAAGAAACAGAAGTTTATAATAATATAAGCCGTCAGTCAACACCGGTAATATTTAAATATTCAGCGGGGGTTAACAAAACCACGGGGCTGTTGACCCCCTCGAGTAAAATGCCCGGGCATGGAGGGATCCCTCGAGTCCCGAATTCCCCACGCTAGGGCCGCGCCCCCGCGGAGGGCGCCACCGCGTAGGAGGTCTCAGGTAATATTTATAATAATTATCTAACATACGTATTAGCATACTAATATAACTTTAGTGCGTTCGTTTCTGATTGCGTAATTGCAATACGACTCGACTAATGTGGTTAATAT
>DWPT01006026.1:0-11771 GCA_018251895.1 Agathymus mariae mariae
TTAGTCTTTGATCTAGATTAATAATAATTGTGAGTTACGATAATTTTTATTAACTGAAATCAATTGATAACTATAGCTGCAAAGTGAATCTTTGATAAACAGTAATAGAATGACACATTTGACTTGTTTGACACGTCATGTGGAATCTTGCTAAGGCTTTATCGCCGATATATATGTTTTAACTATGTTACATGGTGTCACTGTCATGTGAGAAGACATTTATTGTATGGATGGCTATTCTCTTTTGAGAAAACTCGTATATTTCGTGTATTTTATTCGATATTCGTATCGATTGTAAGGTTCTAGTTAAAATTTGTTTAATTCACTATTGGAAGGCAGTTGATTTAATTCGAAGCATTATGTATAGTCCCTTTTTTACTTGGCTGTTCAGGATGGAACATAAAATTTTATGATTTAAACTTGAAGGAAAACTAGATTTTCCAGGAGTACGAGTATTTCATTTTATTTTCTCCCAGTTTTATGTGTACTAACATTGTGACGAGATGGTTTGTAGGATGTAATTATTGCGTTTACGTGTTTTTGTTTGATGTATGATGAGTTATTTTATATATATTATTACATTACTATTATATTTGTATAATAAATGGAAGTAACAAAATAGCATACAGATTAAAAGCAATATAACCATAGTTTCACCATCACAAATGTAAGTCAAGAATGTCACACTTAATTGGATTTGGACGCTAGAACTCTTTCGATGGGGTGTTACAAGATTCACGAGGAAATAAGTCCCCGTCGGCAGTATGTCCAGCACGGCAAGTCCCTATAACGATAGCATTTATCCGCTCAACATGCGATAGCACGTTCTTGGCACGGGTAAGAAGATTCTATTTAGTAGAAGCTGGTTTTCATGAAAGCAACATTTCGTTCTCAACTATACGAACTTAAACACAGGTTGTATTAAATTTGCTGGAGCTTATCTTTGATAATACACCGTCCTATGTACTCGTAATAGCTTTGCTTGCGCAACTCTGTTATTGTCTGTTGTGGGAGCTGACATCTCTAACAGTTCTTTAATATATCAAGAAATTGCCCCAGTTATTCTAATTAAATTATCATTATCACAGGTACATAGATCAACTTACTCTTGTATCATTTTAAAATCTTCAAAATTTTAATGTTATCTGTTATATATATAACGTGGACCACAAATTTGAAGACCTAAGATTACAAAAATAATTATGTTAATATTTGCCGGCCATTTTTTACATTGAAGAATCAATGATGCTAGTAATAGGGAATAGAATGAGTCAAAGAACTTCGATAAGTTACGGTAACTGCAAGTAAACTTTATAGTAAATGTCCAGTTACGATGAACAACCAGTCTTTTAACTTGCATTCTGAATTTCATCATCATCACCGTCATTTGACGTTGACTGTATCATAACGAAACTGATCGAAGATCGATCCACATTTGCAGTGTTATCACGCATTTTGAATTAACCCAATTTATTATGGATTTTGAAATATCTTACTTACGAGCCTCACGTTGGTTTTATGGAAACAATTTGTTGATCAGAAATAAATAACGTGGATGCGGTGAAAGCTGTCTATTTTGGCCACACGACCGGAAACGTAGCGGGAAACTGGTGTGCGCCGGTTTATTTGGCACTCCTGCCCAATTTGCAAGTGATATATGAAGAGGATTCCTTCGTGGGCAGGCAAACACCTGAGTGATGTCATCGCAGACGGCGCTGCGGTTGGTTTATCTTCGTAAATAACTATTTGCACGAATGCGACACCGTCGCCTCTTTGTTCCCATGGACTTAGTGAGGGTTTATCTTATCTCGGTAATTAATGTCCTCCGAACTTTGTTTGCGTTCAAAATCGTGACGCAACACACCTACTTACCTATGAGGGATGAGAGAGACTTAGATCCTGACAAGTTACAAGATCGCTTGAAATGTATCATGGACTCATGTAGATCACATGCGAAAGTAACATTCTTTATCATATTTTTTTTGCGTGATATTAAAAAGAAAAAGCTTATTGTGGAATTTATCATGTTCAGGTACATATGAAATTTGTACTTATAGTGAACATTAAAAATATATTTTGAGCAGTTGGCTAGGTCTTGCTTCTGGGTAATGTAATACGATATAAAACCTTTGAGAGGAGAGCTCAATTTAGAAACTCGAGAACCTTATCCAGGGATGCCTATTTGTATCTAGATAGCAAAGGGAAGTTTGTTGGAATAAGTTTTGAATTAGAAATTTTTGCATTCCTCAACTATACCTACGGGTTGTTTTAATAATTTTGTCAGTTGCATTCATCGTCTAATTAATTTCCCAACCCGCGCGTGACGCGGATAATATTTGATAAACTATGTCAAATTTAAAACGCTCTCGTTTGTTCAGCATTATTAATTATTTGTTAACGTCAACGTGTATTACCAGCGTGTGTGTGTTTGTGTTGTGTTATGTTTAGTGTTTGTTTTTTGTACTGGTCAATTTGTTTATTTAATTGTACTTGATTGTTGGTGTGTTAAAAAAAGTAAAATATCAAAAACATATATTTTTATAATGCGGTTATACTTTTAATAGCTCAACAATTTAATAATAGGTTATGAAACTGAGGATTTTATATCCAGCATTTTCAGATTTAATTCAGCGAGGCTTGCGCGTCGAAGCATGCATAGCAGTACTGAATCGGCATAGAAGGTATTTTACACGTATTTTAAACGAGGGTATTTTGAATCGAATTGTTACAAGCGATGAATAGTGGATCTTGTGTGGCAACCGTAAGTGTTCGTCTCAGTGGATAGACCCCGGGTACAGCACCTGCCGGATTTGTACATTACAGCTTCTTACCAAATGCCACAACAGTGTCGTCAGATGTTACCAAATTACCAAGAATTGCCAACAATTGTATAAATACTCGTAATTCAATAACGAAGCCTTCAGTCGTTCTTCCCCGTTCTTCTTCACGTCAACGCGCTAGCTCACACTTCACGACAGACCATCGCAAAGCTACAAGAGTTACAGCTGGAAGCTCTCCGTCACCCACCGTACTCACCAGACCATTCCCCAACAAATTTTAATTTTTTTTTAATTTTGACAATATTTTAAATGGGAAAAAGAGCAACACCCGAGAGGTAGTACAAAACGCTTTCGCTGACTTCATCGCCTCTCGTCCGGCAGACTTCCACAGTAAAGGGATATACATCCACTGCTACTAAATAGCTATCTAAATGGCAAAGTTGTATAGATCATTTGGGCCAGTACTTTGATTAGCTAAAATAAAAAAATACCAATTTTTTTATATTTTAAAATTTTCACACAAATCTCCAATTTCATAGGTAAAGACCCAACACAAATCAAGTATGACCGAGTAAAATACTTGCCAGAAATATAACGCTACTTTTAATCGCTACAAGTTGATTGGGAGAAGCTCAACTACGCCATATATTCACAATTCTATAGAAAATCAGGATCTTTTGGTAACTCAAACCAAGATATACATCAAATCTAATTTAAATCCTAATTTTCCAATTCAACCTCTTGTATACTTTCTCTTGATGATTTAAAAATATTCATAGCGTCTCTTTGGTAATATTACAAAATAAACTAGAACGTTTATTTTATTCAGCTTTCAATAACACCTAATGTTATTCAATATTGATACGGTCATTTTCTGGATGGTTATGTTCAAGCTTTCTACTAATTGTACAATGGTCATACCCATTCTTGATATTAATATTCCTATCATCACATCTATACCTAACTTTTGCATTTCCATTCGTTATTTGCCCACTGCTCGGTAAGATGATAATATGTACACTAGCTTTACCTAAAATGTTTACTCTTAAAAAAAATACTGATTGTCGTCCTCACTCTCTATACTCACAGTCCTTAGCAAATTTCTTTCGAGTGCCTGATTTGATACGCTAACGGATTGTAACTTACTCTCAATGTTTACCAACATGTAAAATTTCAGTCGGGGTATTGCATTAAGTTATTTGAGAAAGTTGTATTTTATGTGATTTTGATTTTCTACTTTAAGAAAGTTGAAATTGACTGTGATCTTTTAATCATTATAAATTAAAATTATACAAACTCGTTTTCAAAAATTTAACTTCCAATGAATAACATTTCCATACGTACATAGCTTGCGCTGTAGTTAAGATTTGTATGAACTACAGAATACAAGTAAATCGTTTAGGTCCTACATTTTGCTATAAAACTGCGGTAGATTGAACTCTATCCTTATGTTGCACACCTACGCCACCGAGATAGGAGCTCCACTTTAAGTACCTAGCTTGTAGGTACAGATGCATCTGCATCCGCATTATGAATTGTTTTGCATATCCTCATTCGGAATTGCCGTTGAACTGATTCCATTCACTTGCCAATTTTTAAACTGTGTTTCAAAATGGAATTTATAATTTTAAATGGCATAGTACGGCAATGCGGCTGATTAATGCGATCATTTAAAAGCTTCTTTTTTTTAATTCGAGTGCTCCGGTTGGGTTATGAGTAAATTCTTGATAAGAATCCGTACCTGGCAAATGTCAGTAATAGGTTGATAACAGAAGTACTTGCCGTAGACACCGTAGTCTGATAGAAGAAGTAAATAATTGTGATTGAAATAATTACATGAAATAATTAATACGTTGTAGATATGGTTTTACATCTATTAAAGCTATGAAGCAAAAGAATTTCTAATCAACTTTGTGTTTCGGTAAGAATACAGTCGAGGGTGACGCTTATAAATGAGGCGGTTCACCTTAGTACAAGACAAACCTCATCAAGTAAGTATACATCTGTAACCGAAAACAGATAAAACTAGTATGATTTGATATTTTTTTACGTTTTTTATTAGATTTTATATGTTGCTGTAGCCATTTTTGCACATAATTTGATATGTCATTATGAGATATTTATACAGGTTTAATTAAACCAAACTGACCCCTATTTATAGATGAAAGAACTAAAGAAAAATCCCTTTTCAGTGGCTAAATTAAATAGTTCATTAAAATGTTGACAAATTACTTTCAAATTATCTACAGCCTTCAGTTGAGTTTGTTTTGATTTTATATCATGAAACGCAAACGTTTCATTTTAATTAAGAACACATTCATGCTCTTTTAGTTTTGTGAGTATTATTCTAACTATGTAGGCGCGCTAGAATATAATGATTTCTAGAGACAGCAATTTTTATTTTTCAGATATCAAAACTTCAAAAAATGATTGATTTAGATTGTAAAAGATTTATAAATAACTAAAAGGTGAATGAATAACCAGCAAACTGTTGTTTGAACATTACACAATATTATATTTATATATACACTACTTACTTAAACCATTAGTAATTAAAATATAATAGATACTAAAAACATAAAAAATCAAGTGTATATCCACGATAATATTAATGATTTGAATTTGAGTACATTTTAAGATCAGATTATCTGTGTGTTTAGCAAGTAATGCACTCAAACAATAACTTTTCATCTAAAAGACACTTAGATATTAAAGTTGCTAGTGAAAAATAGGTCATCATTTCCCGGGACGCAGCGAGCAGAGGAAATGTGTACACGATCCGTGGGGTCGTTGGTCGACAGGTTTGAAGTCTGCACCGCGGCTTACATCGACGCAGCTGGCTTTCCGCCAGAACTTGGAGAGAAAAAGCTTTGTCGGTCAGCTTTGATTGTTTCAATAGCTTCGTAGATGTTCTTCTCTCGCTATAAGTGATCGGTAATTAACATTAAGTGTACCTATAAACATTCTTCATGAATATTCCTCAGTTTCATGATCCATCTGCGAGCGCTAGTCGTTTACTATACGCCACCTTTGAGCGAGAATTTGGCTCATGTTAAGCCGCCTCTGATAATAAAATTACAAACAAGGTTGGCGGTTTATGCGAGGATGTTTACCTCGTTTTATTGAATGTGACTTGAGTTATATGTTTGTTTATTATTAAAAGATAAGTTTAAAGTTACTTGTTTAGCATTGTATAATAGTTGATAGTATCAGACATTACTTTATAATAATAGTATGATTTTCTGTACCTGTAGGCAACATAGCACTTGTCTCTCAGAAAGTAACATGCATTTATAATAAATATTGATATCATTATCTAACTTACCTTATCACATTATTTATATACTTCCATTCATCGCGCTTTCATATAACGAAACATCTGCCAGGTGCCGCCAAAACCTATCACTCTCATTTCGATACATATCTAAAGACATACTAATAATTTAGCAAGGGTTTTTATGACCGGCCGTCAACCAGACTTCAACTCTTCTCGTGGTCCAGAAAAGCTAAGCTTGGACTTTGGATGCTACAGGTATCGCCATCTCATAAAATGTTGCCCTGCCTCCGACAACACCCAGCCCGAACCAGCCCTTCTCCGATGTGGCACTAGAGTACTGCTTCGTCTGAATACCGTTTGCACGGTATTTGTCACCTTTAACGATACGCTGCTAGTCCAGCTTTCGGTGGGGAATACTTGTATCCTCACCCTGTCCCCACACGGAAACGAATATAGTAAATATTTCATATGTGTGATGAAATATTATCCAGAGCTGAAAATCTTTTAGGTTACGATAAAGCCGCAACAATATGTAAAATGTCATAATTATGGAGCACTGAAAAGTTATTACTTTATGTCTCGATTAAACACCATCTCATGTCGGTATGTTAAGGTTGAAATGAAATTGCACCAGGAGGAATTAAATATTTTTGTGAAATGCAAAATGCAAGTAATTTTAACAATTTTAATGTAACGACATAATTTTGTGTATTTCAATATTTGGTATTGTGCTTTCTATAAACTCGAAGTATGGAATATAACAGCAAAAAGTACTAACGATAAGAAGTCTATTTGTCGTGCCCGGCTCGCTCCTTTGTGACTTCGCTCACCTTTTTGACGTCAAAGAGGGCCTCGGGCCCGTAAATAGATGGGGTTGGAAATAAAACGATTGCCCTATTTGCTCACTACCATACATCGCAAAAGGCCACACCGCTGATGATAATAATCATATTAATGACTTTTGAGACCGTAATGACAAGGTAATACGCCTATTCTCTAATTTAAAGTCTCTCTATTTTAAAGTCTTATTATTATAAATTGGTGCCAATGTATTCTTGTAACCAAAGATTTGGTTAAAATACTATGACGTAAATTTTGATTTTCCTTATTTTTATTCACATAAAGATTTTATCAGTCAGCAATTTCTTTTGGAACATTCTTATATCGTTTAACTTCGCTTTAAGTTTATATTTTAGTTTAACATTAAAGAAAATGTTTTTATTTTAAATTTTCTTAACGAATCTGTATTTCTGTCCAGCGGAACAGTGATATCTTTTCTGAACACAGCATAAATATGATATTTCTTTAGTACACGTCGTGTTGTCTCCAAATGTCGTCCGATTTGGCGCAAATCTAAAACCCGTCTGGTGTTTAACGATCTTTACGTTCCTCAAGTTATTCAAAAATTTCTGAAGGCAGAAATTCCACTGGCGGCTATTTTATAATTATTTTATTTATAAAGAGACATACCTCAATTTAAGTAATTTCTATGTTAAGAGCTTTTTCATGTTCCCAAATAGATGCAAACGAATGATTACTGTTTTTGTAATTCCACCGAAGGCTATTAATTCTGAGATGGTTAGCGATGGTCCCACTTATACTATCGTTTTCAATTTTCCTTTATTAATTTGTGTTTTTCACCATCTACGGGGATAATTATTTACATTAATATTTCCGAGATTTAAATAAAAAAAAACTTGCAGTGCGTAAGCAGTCATCATTGATGTATCATTGATTCTTCGATAATTCTAAAGAGCCGTTGTAACAGCGCACCTCATGTTTATAAGTTACAAATAAAAAGTAAATGTGAGACTGAAATTTTGTAGCTTCTGATGATTTTAAGGAAATTTGAATTTGTGATTTAAAAGCAAAGATCAAGATACAATAATCGGGTTCAGAGTTGAATGTATTGAGAATCTAAAATTTCATAGGTAATGATACTCACTATTACTCATTAATACTCACCCGGGCTGTTGATAGAGGATCTGTGTTTTAAGTTTTAACAGTTATCATTCGACATACACACTTTAACAATCCTTAGAATTTGCGTTTAGGGTTTATTTTTGCTAGTATGCTACGTTTATAAGAGGGGGTACTCCTGGTGTCTTACTCTCAACATTGTGGCGCTCAACGTATAAAATATTGACCGGATTCGGCAGAGGCACGAAGTTAATAGATTATTGTCCGTTTCCCGTTGAACGGACTAGCAAACTCCGCAGTTTCCGTCTTGCATATTGAATGCGGCGGTGGCGAGGTACGCGTCCAACATGGCGTATCGTTCGTACTGTAGATACACAATTTTATTTATATTGATTCTCGTCTCTCCGATATCGTATATTTACTCTCAGCTCGATCGTTAAGGTTTTCCATCTGATATATGCTGGTACAGCTTAGCTAAAACTATGAGACCTTCAAACTTGTCTTATTATACGGATTTAACAAGACAATAGTTACGAAGGAAAACAATTTGGTTAATATCAATTATACAATGCTAACCTCTTTTTTTTGCTATCGTTGGTGAAATAATATCAAATTAATTTGCTCAGAATGCCAACCTTATATGATATGTTAAAGTTACTGGTTGCAACTACATAGATGGAAGGTACATGGAAGATTTTAAAGGAGACATTTAGGAGTATAAAATTTCGTCTTGCATATCCAAGAACTACGTGCTCGATCCTTCACACATTTCGAGCGGTCAGTTGTAGTCTTCGGTGATGTCGTTGGAGGTCGCGGATAATAGAGGGATGTAGTCTGATCGACCCCACTCATTAGTTCAGACAATTGTCCAGACGCGTTCATCCTGAATGTTTGTATGACATGGTAGCGAATGTCCCCCGAACAATTTGACATATGATTGTTGTTACAGGTGATCAATTGGTTCACAATGGTATGACTATTTAAGGAGCAGTGGGTTCTTTTTACTCGGCGTAAATCGCAAAATGATCGCATGTACGGCGTATTATATGAATTTTAAGTATGGAGATGATTGCCTTATGTACAAAAAGCACTTAACGATGCGGAAACATTTTGGAAACATCTGATGTTAATGATAGAAAAAAATTATAAATATCTTAATTGTTCGGATATGGAAACAATCATCATCCTACTCAAATCTATATTTCTTGTCTCTTCGTGATCATTATGTTTCGGTTGCGACCCAGTCTGTGTATATTGAAGTGGGCAGGTTGCGAGAGACATTTTAGACGTTAGCAAAATAAACGCTCTATTAGTTGTTGTGGCATATTTCGCATGCATTTGAATTAATTTACATTCGAAACATAGAAGTAATCACTTAGGGATTAATCTGTATTTGAAGGCAAAATTCAGTTCAAGAAAACAATTTAAGCCGTATCCCCTAGTACAAGTTTGAATATCCGTAGCGTTTGATCCCAGTTCTGATTAGTAAACTCTATGTTATGTTGTAATTGAGGACGTGACTATAAGCAATTTGATTGAAAGTTAAGCTGGGATCAGGATCTAGAATAAATGTCCCCCATCATGATTACACGTACTATTATTGTTTACTACCTTTGATATACTTTACTTAATACATAGTTATTAACATCTGTACTATGCCCAGGAACATGCCGTTGTTATACATAACGTGTCAAAAGTGTAATAGTTGACAATTGAGAATTTTAACTATTTACTGATTTAGTGGGGTTCTCTATCTTATGATTTCTTCTTTTGATGATTTATTCTATATTGATCCTGATACCAATTCGATTCGATTTAAAACAAACATTAAATGAAAATAAACTATAAAACATCAATTAGATAGATTTAATAACCAATTTCTAGACGACCATATTTAGTCATTTTTAGCTGGGGCCAATGAAGTGGACTTATAATTAATAGCCAGTAAAGGACATGTATCAATTTAATTCAAAGTTCTAACGATATGGTGTCATTAGAAATGCATTTACTGAAGCGTTAAGTTCAGTGATTGTCGGTAGCTCGTCGTTTGTTCAAATTAACAATAGCAAGAGCGTGTGTTGTATTGTCTCACGTTGAGTTGCGTTGTGTTGTCAAGTGGATTTGCGAGCCGCGCGTCGAGTTTCTCTATGCTCTATGTTAGCGGTGTATAAATCAGTTTCAATCCGTATGCTCTCTGTGTCAGTAGGTTTATTGTCGATTTTTTGTAATTAGTAAATGCTGCTATTATTATTATTATTTAAATATGCTTCCATTTATTTCATATTCACATACTCCATATATTAAATATTACGATGTTCAATTTATCATCATTAGTTTACATGGTTTTATGTAACGTAATTTTAACGGAAAATAAATACACTGTGTGTAACCTTTAACCGTGTCTGTTTTACTACGTTAGTTAGTGTTATTATAATCGATGTAAAAAAATAACGTTAGACCAGTATTTCGTTAAAAAATACTTGTCTCTGGTCAGCTACTGCCTTGTATATATATACTGAGGAATAAAATGAAGCTTCTTGTTTGTAAGCGTTTTTTGGCACCAACATCTTTGTCGCCGTCACACAAGATTGTCTGAAGGTTCAACGAAGGTTGTTATTTATATTTTACAAAGCCTATTAAAACGTCCTAGACGCTTAGTGAAGTTACGAAAGTCAAAGTTTTGGTCCGCGGAACTCTAGCTAGCACAAACGTGCCACTTTAATCGAGGATATCAAAGTTTTAGCTGCTGGTATAATTATTCAGTTTTCTACGTAGAGGTAGTTGTAATCTTCGTATTCGTGTGTAATTATTCCGAGTGGCTATCATCTAGCCAGCGGTTTGTGTAACTTATACTATAATCAATCGAACGAGTTCAACAGGATATGCACGTCAGCAATGTAGGGTGGTAACAGCTTATACAGGACATCCCTTAGTAGATTTAAGATTTCAAATTAAATATTTCTTCCACCATTGCCTGTTTTAAGGTGTTTCGCACGGTATGATTAGTTACGAGTCTCCATTCTTACTTAAACCATGTGAGTATCCGCTGTTCTGGACAAACAACGCTAGGCAATTTTGACTAGGTTCCTCCTCTCGGAGGTCGCCAGGTTAATAACGATAGTATCATTGCATAGTGATTTTTCACTTGTTTTACTAACAACCACACTTCAAAAGGAACTGAAACATTTTTAATATGAGTTTGCGTTATTAAAAAAAAGGAATTATTAGCGGGTCTTCCTGGTAGTGGTAGATAGGTAGTGGTCTGTAAAAACTGTTATTCGCTTTGAGCATATACACTGTCTAAGCAATACTTTCCTTTATTCGTACGCTTATATCACTTATTGAAAATTATGAGCGCACAGCGCGAGTCAGGGGACAACTCTTGGGACCAAATGTTCAACAAAACTGAGCCGACGGCGCGTTGGTACTTCTAACATCGATTCCGTTGACTTCAACACCATCTTTATCAAAACGTTATTTTAGTCAAACCAGATACTCATTACGTAGGATTCACTTTAAAACTGTTAGGAAATATTAAAAAATATTGAGTTAATTTCCTAAATCGTGACAATAAAATGGTAACATACATCTTTAATTAATTTGGTTTCATTGTTTGCGATCACTGCAACAGTCCTTGACACAAAATGATCCTTTCATAAAACATAACATAAAGGCATGTACATGCATAAAGAAATAGTGCGGACTACTATACGAGGAGCGATCAAAAAGTAACGATAAACGGGTATTATTGCAGGGCCTATTTACGTGGAATCTATTGTTTTCACTCACGTATA
>DWPT01006027.1:0-11768 GCA_018251895.1 Agathymus mariae mariae
ATGTTGAAAAATTATTGGATGAAAAATAATTAAAAAAATTTTTCGGGTATTTGTAAATTATTAAATTTTTAAATATCATCTTCCAGAGAATATTTTATGTATTAGTGTTTTTTTTTTTTTTCAATTTTCATAGTTTAATATCGCACATTCATGAAAAAAAATCCAATATAAAGTAACTCGACAATGGTTGATATAGGTAATTTGGTTGAAAACAGCTCCCCTACATCCCCTGAACGGATTGCCAACACATTTCAAGACACCATGTATATCTCGAGATAATTGAGTGATATAGGATTAGTATTCTGGATGTTCATAGATTAATACAGTTCATGGATATACAAAACGAACCAGCATTGTCACGCCATAATAATATGCGTAGGGCGGCGGTATTGAAACGATTTGATACCGACAAATGAGACAGATAGCTTTTTACTGTACGGACGTTGGTAAGAAAATAGTTTAAAAGATTTTTTTTATTACATGTTTCGCCTACATGCATAATTTTTAGAAAAGAAAAAAATTCGACTGGAATCAAATGGACTCGGAAACTCTTGAAACGTAATTTATTAAAGAACACTCTGGTGAGTTACTATGAATAAATTTTATGAACGCTTGTTTTTCACAATATCTACTAAAATGTTTATCCTCCGTTCACAACCCGCTGGAATATAGCATCCTACAGTAGATTCTGTTGGTTCACAATTCATCATATTTAAGAACGGCTCGAGTGCAATCTAACAAGCTGCTCTGACGGAGCGATTACAAACAAACAAATCCTACTATGTTACGACTGTTACATATATATATATCTAAGGCGTTTATATTTTCTAACGACAACAGCAGTGCACACGGTATTGTGTTAATAAAAACTGAAAAAGTTTTTAAAAACTAACCCTCACCCAATAAGTGAAATTCAGGTCGCGATTGACCTCTACTTTCGGTGGCAATCGTTACATCAATCGCTGTCGACACACGCCGTAGAAAGGATAATTAAATTATATGGCGGCTACGTCATGAAACGTTGGTTACACAAAAAAGATCTCACAATGGCCGTAACGGTATAATCAGTGCTATGAACTCTTTTGAACGTATACTACTTATAAGGTAAAATATTATGAAATGCTAAACCTAAAGGAGCAGATTTTATGACGTGCCGGGAAACAAACAAACATGGTACGCGAGTTGAACAATAATCCATCCTCGAATCCAAGCAAACCTCCCCTGCTCGTGGTGCATCTTGCTGAACAACGGCCGAGGCTATGGCGTGCGGTCCGTCCCGTTGGAGGTCGCTGGACTCTGTACTACCCAGACTAATCTCGACGGTATTTGCATGATTATGGGTATAATGCCCGACTGGCTAGCTACCTTGAAATGTTTCATACGTGTTTCGGTCGCATTGCCGAAGAGCTTCCATATCGGCCGGCAACACGGTGGTGATGTCTGTGGTGTTACTGAAGTTTATGGCCACCGACCACTTACCATCAGGTGGTCTGCTCGTTTGTTGACAGTTACATTTAAAAAAAGCTTTCCATATCGCTCCAAGGATCTTCAATTAAATCTTGTAAAGACTAAGGCCCTACAGAGAGCCACTGATCTCTAACATCTTTTTAACCCATTTACGTACACCGTCTACTCAACATTATTTGATCGTTTAGGTATTACGTACATATACATACAATTTATTGCCTGTGCTAACAAAACAAATAATAATAGCAACTGCGTATAGTGATAATACATACTGAATATTAAAAGGTTGGGTTTCAACGAATTTTAATTTGAACCAACGCGAGCGGTTGTTCTGACGTTCTTGAATTTTAAACAATGTTATTAGCATCAATTATATTATATTGCTGTGTCTAAATATGCAGTTTACTTTTGTATCGGACGAAAGAAACAAATGATCCCGTATATAAACATGTTTGTGATTTTTTCAAAAGCGCATAGATAACTGCACTGCTAAGGACTGGAATAGCTTACCCGCACCGGTGTTATCTACTGCGTATGATGTAGAAGTCTTGAAAAGGAAAGTGATCACCACACCACTTACCATCAGTTGGGAATGTTGTCAAATAATAACTTATCATACTCTTATATAAAACAAACTGCTAACCCACACTCGATCAGCGTGATGAACAATACTTGGCACTCTCATTCAGGAGGATAGCTGATCGCAGAACTGGACGGATAGGATGGTGATTATATTGCATATTGAATGTTAATTGTTTTTATTGATTTTTAAAAAATAATGTAGTAAGACCGTTAATTTACCTACTTATCAACGATCATGTGAAACATGTGAACACGTAAAAACTGATAAATACAAGTGGTGCTGTTGGTGGCGAGTGATGACGGCGGTAATCGGTCACATGACTGGTCGGCAGTGAATACAAATGTCATTTATTTGTATTACATCCAGAACAGAACCCAGCCAAATGACCGTGAATCTATCACGTCACGCCGCCAAATGCAAGCACAGACAGGTTTTCGATGTCAATATTTTTACAATTCAATTTTCCGAACATCAAGTAACATGAATTAATGCACACCTACAACGTTATGCTGCGGCGTGGGAACACACTTTCCAACAATGAAACTGAAAAAATTGAATAGAAAATGAAACCAAAATACGTTAGAAACATTTCATGGTTTATTCCAGCAAGAGTGTGAGTACATCGGTATTTTTATTTTATTTTATTTTACTATTCGCTAACAAGTACGTAAATAAAAGATGATTTCATAAAAAATCCTTCAATAATTGTTGATAACAATAACTTATACTAATAAAATTATTTAAAACCTACAGCCAATTTTTTACACGAACATACCGTGACCGTGGCACGGTACGAACCCCAGCGCGCTATCTATAATAAATATACGTTTGTTCAAATGTTGTTTTCCATCAAACTCAAGAAAATCCCAACAGAAAAGAACGGGCGAACGCACGTCGCTTCCGAAAGCACTTTCGCTTATATTCGGCTTCCTTCGGCATCCGTCGCCCCCCCACAGCTGACCGACCTAACGAGCGAGCGAGACGGATCCGATTCGACTTGTAAGTCAGACAAGGATCGCGCGCCGCGCAACTCGCAGCGCCTCCATTTATTTCTTTCTAGTGATCGCCTTCGCCGTAGTGACAGCGTATTTCATTGTCGCGAGAGCTTTCGCTTTTGTATGTGAAAAAATTGTATATTAAGTTTAATGCACACGCTATATCGCCGTGTAGGGATGCGATCGTGTACAAAATGTTGAACATCAACGAGTGGTGACCGTGTGACGGGACGCGTCCGTCGCTTACAATGGTTGGCGAACTCACATCTGTTGTCAACACAATATAAACGTGGATTATGCAAGTTGGAATGAAATGTGGACGAGTATTAGGTAAATACAGTGGTTGTTCCGATTACGAAGTGCTAGTGTGATAGAGATCAGTGCTTGAAGTGAGGAATGTACGGTCAGGTGAAGTGAAGTGAAGTGAGCCAAGCGGCCTACGAGCTAGCAACAGTGTGTCGGTGGAGACGCGGGTACAATTAATTTGCAGTGTACGGCATTGCGATGTCCACATCTATTCAATTGACACATGTTAACTAACAATAATAGGAGCACATTGTTGTTGGAACGTTGTGTAGAATCCTGAATACCAATAGATTAAATGACAATTATAAATCGTAACAAGGATATTTTGCTAACGAACACGAAGTTATTAGTAGTATTTAGAAGTGATAATGTAATGACCGATAAATAGAATACGTTTACTTTGTCTATCAAGGTCACAGTTCGATTAGTGAGATGTCTTACTTGCGCCTTGTATTTTGTATAACAACTCTGTTACATTAACATTGATCAGACAACCGAATCCACAAATGGTTAGTGAACTGAAACACAAGTGATTATTTCAAACTGAATATATTCTGAAACTAAAAGTATTCAATTATTAAATATAATTCATAACTTAAAATGTTCCAATTAATGTGATTAATTCCAACAAGCAGTAAAATACATTTTAATCAACCGTAAAAGCAATTATTTGTATTTTCAATAAAAAAAAACTGTAATAACGGCACACATTCATATAATGTTAACAAAAAAGCACACCGAAATAAAACAAAATGAATAGATAAAAAATTTAAAACCGCTCTTGACCGATCTATTTAACTGGCAGCCGTAAACGTAGCCGTCTTTAGTTAGTCGCATATTATGTCGAATGCTAAGATAACATATAAGTTTTGTTTCAACAACAATTAACAACTTTCTCTTGTTCCAGTCAATAAGACTATGCGGGTTGTAAAATAATGCGGTTGCTGCATAAAATATTGACGCTGGCAATAATTTGCGCAGCCGTGGGGGAGGAGAAGTGCCCCTCCACTTGCACTTGCAACACGACTAGACTGGCTTGCTCCGCGCCCTCAGTCCCCGACGACAAGCTCACCCGAGCCATCTTATTCAACTACGGACCCCACCTCCAGGAGATCTCTTGGACAGACTCCCGCGTGCACACTTTAGCAACGGATCTATTCAGTGGTCTCCACGAGTTAGAATACATCGACTTGAGTAGAAACGAAATCAAGAGGACTGAACACGGACTATTCGATAGACTGACCCGCCTAAAGCATCTAAACATATCGAGAAACCAAATCGACGACATCCCAAGATTCACCTTCGCCGATCTAGATTATCTGGAGGTTCTAGATGTATCTCATAATAGCCTCCAAGTCATTCCCTACCAGGTCTTCGGACCTATGATAAGATTGCAGTACTTGGATTTATCGTATAATAAGATTAAGACATTCCTAGACTACTTTTTTAAACCTAATCGCCAACTAAAAACTCTGTTCCTAAACAATAATAGCCTAGTCAAAATTACCTCGAACGCTCTAGTCAATCTGACGGAATTGGAGATCCTGGATATATCTAGCAACAATTTAGATTACTTGCCGAAATCGTTTTTTGATTACTTCCAGCAACTTAGAGAACTGAATCTTAGCTACAACAAATTAACAAACATATCACAAGATGCTTTTAAAAACCTCATTAAGTTGAAGTGGCTGAACATGGGCGGCAACAAAATGAAGACGCTGCCAGCCATGATGTTCCAGCATAACGAGAATCTGAAAACGTTCTACCTCGACCACAGTGAATTAAAAGTTATACATAATACTAATTTCAAAGGCTTAAGTAATTTACAGCGATTATATATAAGGTACAACCCTTTTTTAAATGAAATAGAACCATTTGTATTCCAAGACGTTCCGGCGACAACGCACCTGGACATAAGCGGGAATGCATTGACATTTTTGCCGCTGTCGTTGAATAAGTTAGAGAAATTAGTAGAGCTTAGGATAGGCGGCAACCCATGGGCGTGCGATTGTCGGATGGAGTGGTTCGCCAGTTGGGCGGAGAAGAGGAAAGAAATCATCAAGTCCGATCTAAGCTGTGGGTTGACGTACCCTAACGACATGTTAAGGATTTTGAATAACACAAATTGCAAAGCCCCGTGGTTAGTTAGTTCCAGCCCCCTAACGTTAAAACGATTGCAAACCGATGCACTGCTGGATTGTAAATTCCATGGAAATCCAGCACCGTCAATTACTTGGGTGACACCGATGAGAAACGTCTTCCATTGGAATCCAGATCAATTGATACCGGACATATTCCACAAGCACGGCGTGAGTCACGACAAGAATTACCATCCTATCGACGGTACTTCTAGAGTGAGAGTCCTCGAGAACGGTTCCCTGTTCGTCGGCGACATTCACAGAGAAGACAGTGGAATTTACTTATGCTATGCAACAAACCCTTTAGCGAATGTTTCAGCAGAAGTAGTGCTCAACATTGATCCGATGACAATGTTTGAAATAAAAATGTATAGTTTGCTTTGTGGAGCGATCTGTGCCGCCGCTTTCCTCGGACTCACCTTACTGGTACAAGCGTTACGATATATATTTTACAAGTGAGTGTATTTGTTTATTGAAGATTTATGTATTTTTCCATTATATTAAAATTCGTTTATATAAAATATTTTCATATAAAACAATTCAGTTATTTGTTTTTAATTGCGAATCAAGGAAAAAATATTGTTATTTCCAGGTTTCGTCTCGTGGAGACTTGTTGCAGTTGCTGTCCTTGCATCAGTCGGGACGCACCGCGGAGCAGACAGATATATTGCATGCTCGACAACATCGAGCAATATAAAAGACAACAGCTGGAAAAGTTACGAGAAAATTACGCCGTTCAAGTGAGCATATCAAAGAAATTTACATTACAATTTAGGATTACGTTATTTAGTTATAGTATTTCTAATGATAGTTATAATTTCTTAGGTTCATAGAATAAAAGACAACTGCACACAACAAATGGAATGGATACAAAACAGTTACTCGAGCCAAGCGACCCACCTGCGCAACATCAGAGACATCGGCACCAACCACTTGACCGCCATGAAAGATCAGTATTATGATCAGGTGTGTATATATTTTAACCTTAACGGTCGCTCATCTAATTACCTACTAATCGATTACTAACGACACTTATAAGTATGCATGACTTTACATTTACGTACCTCGAACCGTAATCAACGTGCTATATTATTTAATATGCCGTTATATTTTTGTAATTACCTTTTTGTATTTGGTACAAAGTTTTTGTGCGAACTGATAATAAATACTTATTATGGTTACGGTCTAGTACAGAAGAAAAAACCAGATGCCATTACGCAGTTAAAACTTATTGATAATGCTTGTTTTACACAGGTAAAACGCGTCCGAGAATATTCCACGTCGCAGCTAAACTGGGTGCGAGAGAACTACGTGTTTCAAAGAAACAAGATACGGAAGTTCAGCGCACACCAAATTCTTCGGCTGCGCGAATCCTATAAGTACCAGCAGCAGACTCTGAACAAAGTTCTGGAGAACCTGCCGAGTCTGTACTTCGAAAACTGTCGCAGCGGCTCGTGCGGGAGAAGCGATTCGATGGCGTTCGATCCAGATGTGGAAGTCATCGATATGTATCTCAAAACAAAGATCGAGAAGCTATCCAATTTGCCGAACCACTTAGCAGACGACGAGAGCAAGATGTCCATATACTACACCCCGACAGAACGGTCGCTGAATTCCAGGCGAAACTCGCCGGTGAACATCCCGGAAGGAATTCACATCAACATGATCGAGCAGGAACCGCCACGGTTGCTCGCGCTGATCAGGCCGTCCCTTGTGCCGCCGCCGACTGCGGAGTCACTGACCCCTTCAGGGAGCCCCACTCCTTCGACGTCCAAGGCGGGCATGTCGCGGACGTACCTCGAGGAACCGAAACCGGCGAGCGAGCCCTTGCTGAGGCGTGACCGAGATTTGTTCTACGAAGACCGAACGGGACGGCGGAGTATAAGTTCGCCGGAGCTGAGCGGGGACTGCGAACGCGAGCGAGACGAGCTAAGGCGCGAGGCGCGGGTGTTGCTAGCGGTCGAGTTAACGAAGCCGGAGTGTCAGGTACGCCACACGGCCGGCCAGTTGGTGTGCGGGCAGTGCGCGCGTCTGTGCGAGAACACGCCCTTGTAGTACAGGCTTTTGACGCGCGTGTTCAAGATATACGCGTTGAGCGGCGACAGACGGCCGCACGACATTCGTCTCTGTGATTTGGGCGCCTCGCCATCCTACGTGTGATTCGTTAGTGATAACGAATGACGGACGCTCGCAACGGATCCCGCTTGTACTTCTAAGTAAGCTGTGATAGTCTAGATTTGAATTTGCGTAACGGTAGCAACGTTAATTTTGCGTAGTGGTAGGTGTTAAAGAGTACGCTCGGGCGTGCCGGTCGAACGGTCGGTTAAGTGTTATGTGGGTAATTGAGACGTCTGTAAATAGGTCCCCGTTCGTTTCAATATTGTTTCCATTTGGATGTATTTTTAGGGTTAACTCTTAGAAGGTTATGCATTTTATATTCGTTCAACTTAACTAGTACTAAAGTGAGGTGCAAGTGAGTCGTTACTGTCGTTGTAGTAGTAATCGTGAACGGTATCCGCCGTGCTCGTCCCGTCTCACTCACGCCACTGTCCTGACTCTAACCGCAGTCTACACAACCGTTGTACAATAACATATTTTTGTGTAAAGAAGTGTAATTAACTATTTATGTATACCTATATTTTATGTGACGCCGTCGTATGAAGCGGGTCTTGCAGTGATATGCCAAAAAACAATCCAGCAATGATTATACTGTAAACGTTTCTTAATATAAAATATACAAATATTGTTGAAGATTTTCTAAATATTATAAAACAAGAGTAAATAGTAAATCATGGAGAATAAATTATTTTTCAATGTAACATGAATTTTTTTTTTTTTTTTTACACTTAACAATAATAATTAATTGATAATGAATTTGTTAATTATATTTAAACCATGACAATAATAGATATATGTATTTGATACACATAATTGCAACATGAACAATGTAAACAAATCTTTGTGTGAGATATGCAATTTAGTTATGGCCAACAGTAAAAGAAAATATTTAATAGAATATTAAAAATTTTAAACAACATGTTGGTTCACGTGTGGATAGAAAATGAAAAAAAATACTGTAGCTTTTAAAATTATGCATAACAAAAATATCCCATATTGTCCTGTAATAATTAATGCTATTGATTAAATAATACAAATTATATAAGAACACTGTGTAACCGATATATCAGGGAAAACATTTTATAAATCCAAGTATATATGAAATATGGATTGTCATGTCAAACTAAAAAAAAATCTTAAAATGTAGTGTTCCATATCAGGTATTATGTTCGAGTAATTACCGGTTGAATTTGTCAGTACACGCCGCATAAATGAAACACCCATATATTTGTAAACATTTTATTATTTCGACCAGTAAACAAACTACTACATACAGAAAGCGCCCCCAACGTACATAAAAATTTACCAAATTTAAGATGGACCGTTTCATATAGAATAAATACCATAGGATTTACCAACAAAAGTCTAAGGGATAAAAAAAATTATATGGTAACTACATTAAGTCCCAGTACTGGCGAAGGCTCAGGGAATTCACTAGTAATTAAATAAAGTTGGAGTACAAAAGTCAATTAATGTATATAAACTCATCAGAGATATTGGATTATGAGATACTAATTCTACATACGATATTTAACTGGATGACGTGGTTGATGAGAGCAAACAAACTAATTCTATACAAAGGATAACTGTTATACTATATTTGAAAACTCCGACCTTTCACAGAGTAATAAAGTAAAACATAAATGAGTAGATTTTTTTATGAAAAATTAAAGTATTTAATATGATCTAATAAAATACGAGTTCTATAAAATTGATTCATTTAAAGGGTGACTTATCTATGCATATCTGCATAATATATTAAAAACTGTACCCCTAAAAATAGGCCCGGTTTGTTTATTTATATTTAGCATATAGATATTTTTATATATTTTTACGAAGAATGAACAAATATTAATAAAACTGGAATAGTCAAAGCAATAGCATTCAAATTTAAAAACAATTTATGAACTCTTAAACTTATCAATTATGAATCAAATCGATTATAACACGAATAATTAATGTAATTTGTCTACAGCATGTTTGTGTGTTTTACTTATTTTAGAGACAGTCGTGAATACAATCCTAACCAGTGTACAATTACTTGTAGATGACACCTTATATTTCAAGTTGTGCTAATGCAACGACAAGGCAAGGAACACCAGCAAAAATCCACGATACCTTTCACACAGTGCGTAAGTCGAATGCCGATTACCGCGAGCATCTATCTTAACAATTAGAAAATAAGGCTTAAATTTCACAAACGACTGGAGTTTCTATGAGATGTTTTACCCGCTCGCTACAAAACGCTCGACCTTGCTATGTAACTCGTGAATATCACTAATGGGTACATGATTACCGCTAGTTACTGTAATGTGCTCAGAAAGTTATTTGTCACCAATGTTCTACTGTATTTGAATGAGTATGGTGAAAAGCAGTGCAAAAGTATTCACTTTAATCATATGAATTTGAACATGTATCAAAATTTAAATACATATTATAATATATATAAATATAATATTGGGGTTTTATATACTTTTTATTCTTTTCCATATGTCTGAATGTTCTTAGGAAAATGTTTTAAAATTTCTTCGCCGACTAACTAATTAATTAAATGTGTTCATTGATTTTATCTTAAAATATTTTCTAAGGACATCTCTTTCTGTCTAATCATTTGACTCTAATTCAAGGTGCATAATATGTGTTTATAATACAACGATAAATTAGAGTTGCAATTGTTCTAAATTCGCAACCTCCATCGAAAACAATCCTAATAACAGAAAATTTTAAGATGTTCTATTCTATCTGTAATTTGTATTGCTACGTGAAAATTGTTTTTCTGTAAATTTAATAAAAACATGTTTTAAAATGTTTACATAATGCAATAACTGTATTAGTCAATCCTTAACAAGATCCTGATAAATTAAAATTATTTAGTTCGTTAATCATTACGTTCATAACACATTCCAAAGACTAATTCTACACGGCCCAGAGCACATTTTCGTACCGGCAGTAAATTCTCATCCGTTTAATTTTTCTCCAACACTTCAGTTAATTATCTAGAACTGTTTTTTTTTTTTTAATAATACGTACTGATTACAATAATATACAATGTATATTTATAACCGTAATTTTAAGTAGTATAAGTAGAAATAGTAGTAGAAATATTTAACCATATTTACATGAATAAAACGTGAATTAGCAATAGTACCTAACAGTGTTTAACGAGGTCATCCAACGTCCAGTACGGGTTTCTTTTTACAAATTTAACATACAACGCTTCTAAGAGTCGTCCCACCTTGCTCCAGCAACATCGGTCGAAGAAATATTCGATTGCGTATCGGAGGTACATAAAACTTCTGAATTACTTTCGAACTTTCACAATGCTCAACGAATGTTATGTATCGATAACACGGGACGCCTATTGTTATAAATCCTCTGAAGTTTGCGAATGCTCCTGAACCAACTTGAGACTGTCTCACGTTTTACTCAGAAAGAGATATTTTTATATTAATCAATGGGAATGAAGCAGACCAGACCCGATAGTGACCGAGTACCAACTAAGGAGGCACCGCTGCGTTGCTAGAAAAGGAACCAGCTGAAAGGAACTAGTTCTCCAACATTGCACCCGAAAAACGTAACAACCAATTTACAATTGATTAAGAAACTACAGTCTTTTCTAGGGTGACATTTACCAGAATGCTCGTACACATTTACTATCGGTATTAATGCGTGGAGTCGGCTGTGTTCGATCGATCTCCGGTGCCATTTCTTCGTTCATCGTTCAGAACAGGATTCAACACGAGCATGGTTATGTCACGCGAGCAATCAATGAAACCTACCACAACCCAAAAGTCAATGTTACATCTAAAAACTTTTGCGGAACAACGCAGTGCCAGTTACCAGCGAGCGCCGATTGTCGGCGTGTCCTCGCTGCGTCACTGATTTTATTTAATTATGCTGAGTCCAGCCGTAAGCAGAAGCAACTTGTAGTTTTGTTTCAATTCATACGCAAATACTATTACTAATATTCGACCGAACGTAACATTTTGGCAGATGGCAAAGCCAAATGATCGGCCCTAGCTGTAATTTTAAGCCTAGACTTTAAATTGTACATTTATAATATATTACACGCTAAAAACCATAAATGTACAGCCTTGGCCAAAAGTATTAGGCACCCCCAATAAAGTTACTGCACATCTGTGATAGGTGAACAACGAGTAA
>DWPT01006028.1:0-11768 GCA_018251895.1 Agathymus mariae mariae
TTTTTTATTTATATTTCTGTCCATCATAACATTTTTTATTAAATATTCTTTATAAAATAATCAAAATCGTTTTCTCTCATAACTTATTACCACGACGAACATTGCACATTTGCTCTAACAATATTTTGAGAGATCGTGTCAAATGATTCCATTATTTGTTATTGTGTTCGAAAGCAGTTCAATTGTCTGTACAGAATGCGACACAATTATGATACAGAAGAAGAATACACTGTAAAATGGACCCAGTGTACTGGGGACTATGATACATTTAGAGTATCAGGCATCGACATGATTTGTGAACGATGTGATACTTGAAGTACAAATCGCAAATGTATGACTTAAAGTCATTCGTCAAGGTGCTTACTGCTTTGTGTTTTTTTTTTCTTTTTGTCAGTTATATATTGGTCTGGGTTACGATCAAGGTGTCTAAATTTTTTCGCGGTACTTCCCAAAGAGACGTCATTGACGGATTCGAACTTGCATTACGATCGGTTAATTCAAAAGTTATTATAATATCATGATTTCTCAGAAAAAAAATTAATAATCATATTTTCATTGATATTTCATATGATAAGAAATATTATTAGGTCACGTCACTACCAAATAACACACGAATTCACATACTTTTTTTTATCACTTACATGTCCTCTCCATTCGGGCATCGATCCTCGGGCACTTCTGTCAGGCAGAGTTAGTATCGTCTTGACTATTAATTAATAAGTATATGCGAAGCAATAATTAGTCTCGATGTTCAGTGGCAATGACTACCCATGGACATCACTTACTAGTTTCCAGTGATGGTAAAATTTTCGAAGGTTTGGCAAGTAAAATCACAGTTTCTTAATCTACTGAAAAAAAAAAATGTTTTGACTAATTTTGTATTTCCATATTTAGGATACTGTGGCATGTACTCACAATAGAGTTCCATTTCGTCCTCAGCACAAGCCATATATTTATGATTTTAAACTGATGTAATTTTAACTGTAACAGATACTCTTCATCAAAAATCTCGGCGTAACCATAAATTCGATATATAGGTTACATATCATAGTGTGCAGTACAAAAATTATTAATACCCTAACTATGAGTATAGCTAAAAAGTTATATAGGTATGTTTTACAAAATTTAAATAAGACTATAGAAGAATCAGTAGATTTACCGAGTAGACTTCTCGTTTTACCTTTTCGTCCAGTAACGCGTCTGTGAGTTCGGTGTTAAGATGTCTATGGGGTTCGGTGACTAATTATCATTAAATTACACGTCTGGTCATTTGTCGGCTATTTGTACGGAAAAGTCAAGGTGTTCGCCGACGAGTGCAGTCCCTCAGTTTTGCAGTTAGGTGGTCACAATAACCCATTGTGGAATTTTCAGATATCCATAACTATCCTGAGCACTGATTATTCATTTATAAAATTATTATATTAAATGATAAACTATTCTGATTAAAGTAAAATACTGACATAGTTAATAGTTCTGTTGTAACTTACAGAACTTCGCGTGTCACAAACAACTTTAAAACTTAACTTCTAAACCTTCTTGTTGCAAATACATTATAATGTCCTTGACAAATCATTGACTGAGATTCACAAAACACAGAAATCTTACTGTTGTAGAGTCCGGACGGATAAAATTCTCACAACACAAAAAGGTCTTGCGAGTCGCAAAAGGGATGCTCCAAAAACGATAAAATACAAAAAGGAGAAGACGAAATCATTAATCAAAATTTGGATCGCAAAAAATTTAAGGTCGCGTGGGCGAGCACTCGTTGCCTCGAATTTGGTCAAGTGTGAATTTTATTTAAGAATAATATTTTTATTTTTGTATGTACGTATGACTTTCAATGGATGTCATTGCAGTTGTTTTATATTCATACTGAATCTATGTTATAGATAACATATTTTCATCATACCCTAATGTGTTTAGTATGTACATGAAACTTTTAGACAACTAAGTAGGCCTTTGGTTCAAGTTACAATGTACAATATGACAATTACAACTTTGACCTCGACTTCTACTCTGGCTTAGACTTAGATATTTTACTAAGCTATCTACTAGCATTATAATAAGTAGAAACTTATCAGAAAATAGCTTTTTATCATGGATCCAGCAGTACGCCTGAGAATCTCCAAAAATGCGCTACTTTTTATTTAATTTTTAAGATCTGCTCAACCGAATACTGAATCGGGACAACAATAAAATATGGAGCGAGATTCGGCGGAAAATAATGACACACCCTGCCCTCTCCTGCCCTTTGTTCCGAGGAACAGTGAGTTTGTGATTCCTTGAAATCTATATCAAACTTTGTGTTTTATTTCTAACGTTTAGATATCGCAGCTGTGCAGGAAGTTTTTTTTTTTAGTTTTATATTACACCGTTTATAAAATTTTGTAAGTTTATAAATAAAATATGATAAACTATTACTATGTTACATGAAACAAGGCTCTATTATCTATCGAGCTATACAATCTATAATATATATATATATACATACATATATATATATATATATTTGTTTTTTAAATCAAGGGTGTTTATGATGTCTAATTTATGTATGTCCGTGCCCCTCACAAGACAGGGAATCCCATCGCGGCGATGTGAGTGTCTGAATGTTGCAATGTCCGAAGTAGAATATACTCCTATTACGTTGATTCGGACAGATAAATCACACCTAGAATATACTATGGGTTGAATACCAGGTTCTAACTCAGCGACTTTGAATGGTAACTGTACGTTATCCTATGAGTAAATTAGGCAAAATAAAATAAATAAAAAGACTTGAACTGTGCAGGTATGTGAATAGATTCTTTTTTAAGCTCAGATAACTGTAATGAAAAATGTCAATGTCTTCGACTGATGTACATACTCATCAACGGCTTATGGAGAACCTAAACTCCTAAACGCAACACTTGACGCCATCTATGTGACGAAGCCTGAACGACTTGGACAGGTCGCGAGTGAGTGACGCGCGCGCCACGCCGTCGCACTAGGTGAGGCGACGGTGAACTACCTCGATGGGTGACTAAATAACTTCAACGCGGGAAAGTGCATTTTGGGATTTCCTTCTTAAATTCAGTTGCGATGATTAATTTCTGATTAACTTTCGTTGCTGGACCCAGACAGGGTTCGAATCCTGCACGCATTTGTAAATTTTCAAAGTTGTCAAAGCTATATGCTTATTAGAAGTTAATTGCATCGACTCATAACATATTTGACAACAAAAATGTCAAGTGAAAGCTTGCACTTCTTATGTACAAAATATACCAAACAAGGAGACAGACCACCTGATGTTAAATGGACACCATCGCCCACGGATATCTATAACATAAAACGAATCAATCACGTTTTGCCAGCCAAGAAAGACGCGAGGGACCATCTTATCATTATTGTGTGTCAGTAAAAATGTTGATTCCACAGGAACATTGATCATGGTCGATCGGCTACAAAATCTTACCACCATGTACGAAACCGTCAGTTATTGAACTGTATAGGATAAAATCCACAAACCTTCAATAGAAAAGACTTAAAACCATCGGCTCGTTTTTCCTCCAGCAGTGTTCGTAATGTTCTTAAGGTGACTGAATTCATCCAATCTACAAACGCCAACGTGGTGGAGAATGGCCTTTAATACTATGACGTTGAAGCCCGAAACCGTTAGCGGCACAATTATGAGTTTTCATTGTTTTCTATCAATTTGTTATTAATGTATATTGTTTAAGAAAATAAAATTTTACTGACATACATTGAACGTTAATCTTCTAACAGATATTGACCACGAATTGTTTATGGCCACATATTTGGAAAGTTTTTATGCTGCCTGAAAAATACCAACACATTTATAGAATACTTACTAATTGTTGTTACTAATGGAATCGATTAATGACGTGCCATCTGAAGCAGGATAGAGCTCAAGAAATTTCGCCACTAGGGGTCACTCGCGTGAGTACCGACTGCACCCTAGGAACTTAATTTGACCGATCAATCGGATGACACAAGTCAGCACTATGACATTGGTGCCAGAATTTCGAGTGTCGAAGTGCTCGATATTGCTCGAAGATGTTTGACGATCGTCAGTGATCGACCGTCTAAGCAACAGCGGGTGCGGTCGGCAGTTCAATTGAGTCAAAAACAATATTCGAAGGAGTTTTTGTATGCACTCTTTTCGAAAGTCAAACCAAGCCATGGCTGCAGCAAGCTAACGAACAAGTAATAATGAGTAATTTTGAAACAAGATACGGCAAGATTTAATGACAACAGTTACAAAAAAACAAATCGATAATTCTTCTTCTGAAGATAATTTCGTTATAAAAATCTCTAAGCGAGTCCCTAAGCCTAACATTGTATATCGCGTGAATTGCTCTTTCTTTCTAATATCAGGACATATTTGTAACTGGTCTACGACAACGGATACTCGTAGTAGGATAGTGGGATGTATAACATAGATTAAACTTACAGTTCTGGTTTTTATCGTTAGAGAGCAGTCATATTGGAAGCGTTAGTGCTCTCTGAGAATTTCATACAAATTAGTTGGCTACGCAGAATGTTTTAGTTATCTACAATTAGGAGACAAGAAGCCTTGGTCTGAGTCGCAAATGGATTGTAGCAATTGAATATATGGCAGTAGCCAACTCTGAAAATTTTATGCTTATAATATTATATTCTCATTTCAATTCTTATTAGTGTCAAACTGAGTGCTAGTCTCGAGAACTAGGAAGTAATTCCTCATACAATGTATTAGTGAAAATACAACTAAATTTTTCTTTCTTTTATAGAAAATTTCCGCCGTTTTTGTCATGAAAGTATCCTGCTAAAGTAATCTGATTAGGAAGTGTAATGGCGAAGAAAGAGAGCAGCATCGTATATAGAAGTCAGACGCGCTCGATTCAGAAGTAAGATAAGTGATTTCAAGTAAAAATTGGGAAGCGCTTCCAAAGGTTAGTTAAGCATGCGAGTATTGTGATTACAGGTTATAGTATCTATTTCAGTTACATCATTGTTAGTATCTCGAGTGCTTGTGTCAGTCAAGATAACCTTTACGATTAAATGTAGATTATGATAGTTTATGTTGCTAACAGTAGTTTAGTATTTTCAAAGCAGATTTCACATCAACTTTTTAAGGCATAGTTACTAAATTGTGCTCAATTGAAACTCTAAGAAGGAAATTTTAAAATATTTTTAATCGCTTAAGTTTAACGTCTCCCGTGTAAAACTTCAAATATTTAATGAATACAAATAAATGTTCTAACAAGAAAATAAATTTTATTAAATATTCCAGCAAGTACCTCACGCATGTTGAATTTGGTTAAACAAGACCGTTCAGTTTTGGAATCTCATTGAATATCTAATTGGAGTCTTATTTCTTGACCTATGAAGCTATGAATAATACTCAATATCTCAGTGGGTGTTCAAAGTTGCCAAACGTGATTATATTTACATTAAAACTTCATTAACACACCGAATTATGCTTGTCTCTATCTTACGACACTGAATTAATAAAACAAACACATAAATTAATTTTTCATTCATTCATGTGACAGACTGATCGTTAAATAGAATTTTTATTTGCTCGTTCTATTGCGATATTCTCCAAGATCTGGGTGTAGATGTTGAGCTGTTATTATTTTTCCTTTGTAATAGAGATTAAACGGATATAAATTAGCATGAAATTATAGTATATTATATGATAAATTGCGTTTTTTGCATGTAAAACCAATGTTTTTTTTGATGTCAAATAAACATAGTTTTGAATATCATCAGTAGATTGATTATAGTGAAGTTTATGCGCATGCGTTTCACACGTCACTGGCATGGTTGTTTGTTGGTTGAGGAACTTTTTATATGTTAAAATTTCAACAATAATATATTCATGCGTTAATGTGTTGTGAATAATGCGAAAAATGCAGTATTAGTGGAATACTTCATTATATTTGAACTATCAGTTTTTATATAACTCATTAGTCTCATACATATTGTTAATGGTATCGATTTACTTTAACTGTTGATCGAATAAATGGCACCATAGTAGTTTGAACGTCAGTCTTTGGCACTCGAGATTTGAGTACGTCGCACCACTGTCACTATTTTTTATTATGATCGGAGTACAAATTAATAATAGTAATATAATACAAATTACTTGCTGCGGTCAAGGAAAATAATCTGAGAAAACCTGCATACCTCCATAATGTTTCAAAGGTGTGTGAATTCTACCAATCCGCATTTGTGGGAGGAGACTCTACTTCAACAGTGGAAACAATATATGTTGTTATGATAAAAAATATCATAATGGTCATAGGATCGTAGAAATTTTCTATGTCTGCAGTAAAATCATGTTTAACTATTTCTTTGAAAATTGTAGCGCCTCTGCTAGTTGCGGATATGTGTCATTTTCTGTTCTAGTATCTACAGTAGAATTTGCGTATTGCAATGTTTAGTTTTCGGTTTCAATAAATGTATAGAGTATCTATCCATAATACTCATTCTCAGTTTTGAGAAGACCGCTTTTCTAAAGTTGGCCAACGTGTTATTCCTAGATCCAAGCCTAATAATGGAATCGTTATAGAATGTCATAATTACATCGATATCGCATGTTTCGTGAAACCAGATCTACCTATTCTAAGCAAATATCTTTATAAAATACCAATTATAGGCCAGGAGTTGCAACAGCTTACGGTAGCCAGTTCATAACAAGAGATTGCATACTGATTCCGTAATTCCCTAGAAAAATACAAATGTTTCGTTTGATAATTGGGTTTAGGAATTATTATTTTTTGTGTAAGTTAGATTGTCTATCAAGTTGCAGTGTGAATATACTAATAAAATGCTAAGGGCTTTTAATGAGCTTTCCTTGTGACGTCAATTTAGCTGCAAAGTTGGTACAAAGTTAAAAAGCTGTGTGTGTGTATTTTAAATCATTTTTTGTAATGTGGCTGTGTCTGTAGTTAGTAAAATTGTAGTAAATTATACCGTTTTTATACTAATGTAAAATAATACCCAAACTTTTTATGTAAATAACCGGCAACCGAGCAGACATACCACTTAATAGTAAATGGTCACATAGTTTTGGCTCAAAGATAAATTAATCCCGATGCGGTAAAGATCGTGTAAATCATATTTTTCGAATATTTAGAGTAATTCTATAAAACGTATTGAATGAACAACATTGTTTCTTATATTGAAAAAAAAAAATATGTATATACCTACTAATATATATATATATTTATAGGTAGTTGAGTCTCATATCCCACAGACGTTAGTTTGTTTAGAGGTTAAAATAACATGATGTTTACTTTATTAGATCTATATTTATATAAATAGTCTAGACACGAAAAACGTTTTTTTTTTAAGCACCCGCGTTCGGAATGCGGGGAACGGTAGCTAGACAAATATTAAAGCGCGCTCGAGATGTGTTTACTCAAGACTGATGATACTCGCCACAGCGTATTAATTAGCGGGTAAATGGCATATGTCACAGATCCCCCACTTACGCGGAGTGATCTAAAAATCCCCACTTTTAGAGGACAGTCATTGCCCCCCTATAACGGTACAGGCGGAGCTTGGCCGGCACACGCCAATCGCGGGGAGCGCTCGGCGCGCGCCGATCATCTAAACGAATGATCTAGCGTACATGTCATTTTGCAAGCGTCCGATTGGTCCGTGATAAAGTATTTCGCCGTTTCGACAATTTCGGCGACGCTCTAGTTTCGTGCGAGCGCATGTAGATTTATCGATCGTTAAAATGCCATCCTACCTTTATTACTTCTGACATTTTACGTAAACTTTGACCTACATTCTTGAAATCCTTTTAATTTTTTATATAAAAACTTGCGTTTGTATTACGAAAACTTAAGCACTACTCGACTTGAAAACCCTTAACGAAACGATCATAAGCATAAAGGTCATCAATAAAATATCGAGAGAGGCACCTGTGTTCGAGTCCAAATAAATAGATTACGAAGAAGCGACATGCCGACAAAATAGCTGCGCGCGGACTCATACGGTACGTGTTTTATGGTCCGAGAATGCATAGAGAAAGTAACGGCAAATCGTGAACGCGACCTTCCCACCCGGTGCCCGCGTGCCGACTGACAGATGAGCGCGGTTTAACCTCTGATAATAAGAGAGAGGGGGAAGGGTATAGAAGTAGAGATCGGGTGGGAGAGGGACGGCTAACGTGTCTTCTTCGGTGATCGTGAAGTGTAAGATGATTGTACAGTCACACACGGACCACATCCGAGTAAGCTTCGGGACGGTTTAAAAAACGGACCGCGCGATTCGCGTTGCGCGTACGCACGACCGCGCGCGCTCCTATTTGAAATCGCGCGGCATTTTGCAAATTTTTTACACTACAATTTTTACCGTAAACTTCCTCATTTTCTAGACGCTATCTGTGCTTTGTGATCTAAACTAGTGATGTGTTAAGATGAGATAATAATATGACAAAACAGTTGAGTGACAGAAGATTTTAATTTCCTAATCTACCAACTAAAAAACCACGGGGACTAAAGTATATCAGAAAATAGTCAATGTAAGTTAATTTGTTATTCTTGCTTCGCTACTAAATGTGTTACGGATAATGATTTTATGATTTATATGACTTAAGAATACTAAAATTTTATTCATTTACAGGATTATATAAATTTGATGGGTACCTATTATAACTGTGTATGCAACCTTGAAATTACACGAATATTATTATAAAATATTGAAAAAGCACATATTACGTTTAAGTGAAAGCGTAGTACAATTGTTAAAAATAAAAAAAATGAAAAATATTTAGTAAATTAATTATTTTCGTGTTTTTTTTTATTTTGAAGCGTAAACGCTCGTTACTGTAACGATGTTTCAAAAAAAACTTCTTAAATTTAACTTTTCGTTATTAAAAGGCGTGTATATTTATATATATTATACTTCAGTATAAATTATTATACTTAAAATCACACATTCAGCTCTTCGTTTTAATTATGTAACGCCTGATCCAAGAAAGTTATATTTTATTCGAAACTTCTGAAATAGATTACGCTCCAATATAACAGTTCAAACCGATCAAGGGTTAAAGGCCGATCTTCCTCGGAAACCTATAGCCTTAAATTAACTGGAGCCCGAATAGACTTACGTAACGAATATACGTATTTGAAATTCGACCTTATTATCAACTGGTACAATTTAAAATCAGTCAAAAGCAAATGTAATCAAGCTTTGTGTTATTTATATGTATCCGAGTGATCCCTAACACACGTCAGATATATCACAATCCCACGTATGATTGATTGCACGAGGAGCTTCGTGAAGCAATTTTATTATTAGGCATATTATTTAGTAACTTTTCCTGTAACCTGACCTTGTATGTTAAATTTTTTGTAATTTTACTAAGTCATTTTATTATTAACGCAATTAATTTTGGTTTAAATAAGCTTAGTGTTCAAAGATAGCATTGAAAAGTAATTTAAAATTATCAATCTGTAACAGGTGTTTTGAAGTGCATTTACTTTATTAATGGCTATTGATAATATTTGTTTATCTTCGTATGTTAGTATTTTGTCTATCGCTATGTTGGTGAACAAAGAACTGTCAAGATTACCGTTCTTATGCAATTACACTAATGAATTGAATGTGTGTTCATTCTATGTGAGATTCATAAAAAGTCTAATTTCCTCGCTTCGGATACCAACCCATTAAACTTTTGCTTTCGGTATTAATAATATATTCGATATAAATCACGTTTTCAACCAGTAAACGTCGGTCAACTTCGAAATTTGTGAATACGAATTTATTATGTTGCTTTACAAGATGGTTACTTATAGAACGTCAAAATTGAAATTGATTTTTTTTGTCAGTAAAATTTTCGTTTTTTTTTTTCGTTTTTGACAGTTTACATTAGCAATTTTGGCTTAACGTTACTCCAGGTGGTCATAGTCAAGTCTATCTGCATAATAATTTGTTGAACTTGAACAAAGTCAGGAAGTGCCGTAAGTGTTTATACACAGAGCGACAACGGTTGTACTCGTAAGTACACTGTCTCGTCGTGAGGCTGGACCTCGGTTAAGTCCCAAACCAGTAAGGCAACTCAACTAAAATGAAAAAGGGAATAATTTCATGTTAATGTCCTGTGGTTTTGAGAGTTATTTTAAAATATTTGTTTCCAACCACTTACTAGTTATTAGGATTTATCACAAATCAGACTTCAGTACTCATCTGTATTTGTGACTGGATCTGAAATATAGTAATTATTATTAGTTGTTATTTTTAAATTAAAGTGTAGAAGAAACTTAGAATACAATTTTATTAACAAAAACCAACGATAATATTAAATTTGTGAGAAAACTAAAAACGTGAAAGCAAAATACAGGCTGTGTTTTAGTTTATCTGATCGCCGTGAGGCAGTGGATTCATATGTAGGTATGTAAATATATTAATTTCCTTATTTCAGTAGGTAATATAACTATAAAGTAATTATAACAAATAAAAGATGAAAAATAAATTTACTACTAATGTGACCTATTACAGCAATTTATCAAAATAATACATTTTTTGAATTTGATTATAATTCAATCGTAAATGTCAAAGTATATTGGTTATGCATATTATTCCGTGTTTGTATTTTAGGTTTATCTTGTCGCTCTAATACATTTTATAGAGCATTTTTTGAATAATGATTATGCCGTATTATATTAAAAGCAAGATTATCGCTTTTAATTTTCAATTTGAATCTTAAATTTATAGACATATTTATTGTATACCAATATTTTGATCTGATCACATTCAGATTTCTTGAGTAACTTGTGTAGCATTTTAAAAGTAACACTATATATTATAAGCAGATTGGAATTCAATTCTACTTTCAGTCGGCGTGGGTTCTAATCCAGTAACGAACTCATTCTATAAAAGATAAACAAATGTATTAATAATTGCTTATTAGCTTCAGTGAAGGGAAACAGTGAGGAAATGCCCCTCGATAATATTACTAGCTAAAGGCTAAGGCATATAAAACTGACAAATCGCAGCTGACCAATGACACGGGTTAAGGTATGAATCTCTCTCATTCTGAGAAGATGAACATAAAAGTGGAAAAGTTGTGGTGGGATGATAATATTGCAACGTAAGTACATATATATGTTATTTAAAAAACAACCATATAAATTGGTGTTCGATGTGATGAACACACAGACACTTATATATGTCGTGACTTATGTATGAACCTTATTATTTACACAAAAATTTTATACCAAGTTTCCTAAGCACTTAATGAATAACTCTGATGCAATGTGTAAAGATCTACAGATATTTTTTATGCGATATTTTCGATATTGGCCATGACTTGTGAACGTATTAATCAAACAAAATCCTTACAAAAAATCAACTCTTCGTTACTTATCTCAATAAATGAAGTTGATCAATTATAGTTTTATATTAAAATATATTTGAATGCGAGTTTAAAATCATCTTTTATTTTGATTGCGCTAACATTATTTCATCTAACTTGTGTAAACCGTTTCAAGACTAATTCCAAAATTTAAATGTTTATTATGTTTGTATGTTATTATGTTTATATTACTACTTTTGTGAGTTTGAGACATCGATATGTTATATCACATGTAAATCTACATATATAAATATATGACATACATACATACAGACTAGGATAAAGAAAAACTAGCAAAACTATTTAATCATTTGGGTATTCTGTAAATACTATAAATGCACGTAACTTTTTGCATCTACTACCCTTCCGAAAAGGTGTTTAAAGATTGAGGATAAGAAACGGCTAGAGACAC
>DWPT01006029.1:0-11767 GCA_018251895.1 Agathymus mariae mariae
GGTATCATTTACACTGACACATTGAACCCTATCCTTCAAATAGGATGCAATCAAATTGAGAGCACTGTACTTGACGTCGTAGTGACTAAGCATAAGAAGTAAAAAGTTTTTGTTATTTCGTCAAAATAATATCAAACTGTTAAAGAGACATGCTTATAATTTTTCAAGAACTATACAATGATGCTTGATCGCCCTTTAGAACTATAACTATTATACACCTCATACTTACGCTATAATTATTTATTTAGCTTTCTCTTGGTTCATAATAGATGTTAGAGCAAGTACCTAATTCCACATATTTTTTACTATCGAACCATATATAAGGTAATTGCTCTGATTGATTGAACGGTTCCCTAATAGGAAAAAGACCTAAATGTGGGGAAAAAATTGAAAGCATGGGTTTACTGGATTATCAATTGGAGCCATATTTGGAGCTGAATTTTAATTCGATGTTGCGGAATGCAGCCGATTAGTTAATTGGAGAAATCTTTGGACAGTTCAAGTAAGCAATAAAAATACAGAAAGACCATTTTTGTAAAGGAGAGCAAGACATGCAAAATTACATTGAGAAATTCAAGGCTCAATGGATTTTTATGACAATAGTTGACAATAAAGTAATAAATAAGTAGTAAACGTGTTGGGACCCGCTTATTTAGGACCACCAAGAGCCGGCAAGGTTCACGTGGTATCAAGAACAAATGAAGACTGAATGAAGCGAAGGATAAATGAACACACACAGATTGCCTGTTCACTTTTGACACTCCAACATAGCAGAAGTTTGTTCAAGAAGTTGTTTCAACTCCTATAGCGACATAAATATACCAGTAGAAATGTCAACAAGTATTGCGAGCTCCTGCATGCATTTAATATGCAAAGCGCACTAATACGGGTATGCAAACTGGATATCACACATTGCGTTCATATGTCAAACGATGCTACTGCCGTCTTACAGAACTTCCTCTACACAGCGATATGTGACTCATTCGTCGCCTTTCAACGAATATATTTCACGCAAAAGGAATTTTTATTTTCACGAACATTCTTGCAAAAAGATTCCCTGTATTACGTATGTATAAATAACGTATATAGTATGAATACCAACAAATTAAACCAAACTGATACAATTAAGACCAGAGAATAAACATTTATCCTTCACATAAAAATCTGCTCTGATCGAAAATCAAATCTAGAACTTTTTGTATTGCAGAACAATGGTTCTGAATATAGAAATTTCTGAATTGGAATTCCGAATTGTATCAAACATTTGTCATATCGAGTTCAACGACTTTTTGTTTGGTGTGTTAATGCAATCTAGTAACGCCCCCTTATAATATTAAGAGAAAACTAAATTTAGGTAGAAGCAAGATGTGTGCATTCTAGAAAACAATATAGTTAAAAACGGTACGTATGAGACTTTTTATGTGGTCGAGTAGTAATAAAAAATTGTCAAATGTCAAGAATCATCAAGCAGTTTGCAAATGCAGTCACTGGCGCCATAACATATGGCTATGACTAATTTCCGAATTAGTTCCGCCAAGGTTAAAACTAAACTGAATGTGTAATGTTGTTCTGATCAAACCAATCGATTGTGGCATTTTTTAACTCATTTTCATACTACCTAAGTAATTTTATTATAGAAACCTATCCTGATAACAAGTGAGACGGTTGAAGCTAAATTTAAACTATCAGACTTGTATAGTTCATATTAAAACAACTTTTAGCAAGTTGCACACAAACACTAACAACTTGATACTTTTAATAATTATGTTAGTAAGTATATTTAAATTACAACAAGAACATTGAATATAAATGTTATTAAAAGTCGTGGCTATTAGGAAAATTCGAACACGATAGTACACAGTTCATGGAGTCGGTAATATAATTTTATATCACATACTGCAACCGATAATCAAGTATCTATTTACAGAAAATCAATTGGTCATTGCGCAACTGATTCACCTGCGCGTCCATTAAGCCTGCGAGGCGCTAAAGGGCACAGAGGGCGCCAGTGTCGCGCGACTCGTGCGCAGATCGCGCCAGATAACTGCCGATCGCAGATAGCACTAGATAGCCTGCTTTCCCATGATAACAGATTATAGTTCAAAAAATCTACTATTAAACATTAAAATATTGCCGAAAGAGAGCCTTATTACAGTACGTTCTTTATTCATCCATTTATGTTTATGTATTTCCGTTGCAGTATTAAGAAGACACAGGAGCTTATAAGTAATCTTGCCATTTTTTTCTTAGGCAGTAATGAATGAGTGACATCGTTAATGTTGCAGACGTGTATGGATGACGATAACCGCGTACCATTCCGTGGCGATCATATAATCACATCAAATTTTCACAACCCACGTAAGAAAGGAAAGCAATCGTAGAATTACATTTGCAACGTTTACCAAATCATTACCAAAATAAATTTCAACGTCAGATCAGCGGATATATCGAAGTGCGATTAAACTTTACTAAACTTAACATAAAATTACATCAATAACCTAAACATTAAACGTTGTTCCACTGATTGTTGACAAGGACATTTTAAAAGCTCAACGCCGAAGTGCGTTTACAATGTCTTAAAACGTACAAGGTAAATGACATTATTTATAGCTTCGACCATTTTGCCGTTAATCTAAAGATCAAATTCATAGATGTGTACAGGCTGATATTATTTTGTTTCATTAGAAAAAAACATGTTTTTATTGCAGTCTAATTATTTAAAAGCAACCTGACGATTTGCACAAATAGGTAAAAACGAATTCTGCTGAAATTTGATTGGTTGGGTCTTTCATTATTATTATTATAACCTTTTTAAGATTTGACCCTCTATACAATTTTTCTCGAGAGGGACTATCAACACAATTTTTAATTCTTCCTCCAAATGATAGTACTCTTTGATGTTTGTGACTATGGAGTTCCAGCAGTCATTTAACCCCAAGTAGCCCGCAAGTTAGTTTAGGTAGTTGTTCATCTACATTTTCATCGTAAATATACGTCAATTACTACAGATAAGTAATTACAAAATATTGCATTAGAGGAGTTTGAGAGGCTGTAGATCACCTACATCAACTTATGCTATATTTTTTAACATTATCATTAGTAATACATTGCTTCACATAGACATTGCACACATAACATCGCATCCTACTCATCATTCATATCTGAAATATAATACTGACATAGATTATTTAGCCTTTTTAATAATAAAGGTCAAAGAGTTTCAGTATTACTAACACCCTATACATATACATCGCAATCCACTCGACACTCAGCCGTCAAAAATGCAAAGAAATACTTTGATATCTCAATTCGTCACACACTTAGCACCTTTGACTTAATTTGGTCGCATTATTGCGACATCAAAGAGCGCCGAAAGCGGTCAACATCAAACGACGCCGCCTTTTATCAGTCAATAGATTTTATTGATTTTGTGCTATTGATGTTTCGTTGTAGTTAATGTATCTTTCTGATATTTTATTATCTGACAAAAACATTAACACTTATACATGATTATTCGCTATTTTATTAAAAATCAAATCCGAATTAATATGAACATGTATCTCGTACCAAGTGCATTGCAAGCTCAGGCTACATCTATTTATTAAATTAGTATTAATATACTTTGCAACAATCCGCAAGCACAATATATGATAGTATATTCTTCTATACATGCATAGAATCTCCCTCCCTCCCACGAAGGAAAATATGCATTTATGATAAATAAAAGTATCTACCGACATACATACCGTCATCAACTCGTGTTCCAGAACAGAGCATCATCAGGGTGAGTAGACTCTACGAGTGTTAGCCACAAAGACTATAGGCGCATGAATAGATGTATGTATATACCATCATAAATTGTGCTTAAGGATTGTTACAAAGTAAATTAATACTAATTTAATAACAATGAATTCTTACGCAAAGTAACGCCTGATACTAACAACTACATCTATTTTATGATGATAAAATATATATCCAAGCTGCACATTGTGTATTTAAATATGTCATTTTATATGTATTCAATTTATCTTGTACTGAAGAAAAAACAACAAAAAATATTTCATAACGTCTAAAACTGACCATTTCTTGAAATTCCTGTTTTAACTAGTCTCCCAGCAACACATCGCTTGACCGTGATACAATTCGACTTGCTCTCTCCCATCGCTTAATATTCTCGTAATTAGTATGGAGTTTTGTTTGGGATCGATTGCGATTCGTTTTGGTATCAACTTTTTGCCGTGATATCGATCTCGTTTGGGACAAGGTCAGGTTTACCGATAATTGTTTTGCTTAAAAGCTTTAGGATGTTGGGCTTTTGTGTCTGATATATTTTAATTTTTATATATGTGAAACAATAATCTTGTTATTTATTATTTTCATGAAATTATTTTATATATTGTCAAAGTTACACTGTCAAAAGCTTGACGTACTACAATTACTGTTGGGAAATAACATTCGCTTTAAAATACTGGATATTTTGGTAATGAAATTAAGTACATACAATATGTACAAAACACATAATATAAACATATTCTCTTCGATCTTTTAAAAACATGATTTTTTGTTACGTCATACACGCGTTTTAGCTCGTGAATACCATAGGAATAGGAAAGTAGATTCACCGTTTTCTGTAATCTTTTATATGTCACAAACTATAACACCTGTGTGATAGATTTTATTTCGAAATACAAAACAATAAATACAATAAATATTTTCGTTCACAGTATCTAATACATTAAGAATTAATAATCTTTAAATTGATTTGTGTATATTATCGTACGATATTCTACGTATAAAATAATTTTAATCTTCGCTCAGACCAATGGTATCGTGGGAACGCAGGCTATCTAGCGCTATCTGCTCGATCTGCGATCGGCAGTTATCTGGCGCGATCTGCGCACGAGTCGCGCGACACTGGCGCCCTCTGTGCCCTTTAGCGCCTCGCAGGCTTAATGGACGCGCAGGTGAATCAGTTGCGCAATTGCCGATTGAATTAGTTCTATTTTCACTGCGCTTACTGCAACAATGAAATTTAATCCGCTGTTTCTTCAGATATAAAATTACTGTTTTAAACTGGCTCCTTTGAACATACAATTCACATCTAAACAATTGTTTAGCGCTTATTGCTTTGTTTTATTTAATTTAAATATCTCTCCACATTAACTGTGAGTTTAACTGAATTTAAATAGGTATCTCTCCACTAACTGTAATATGTAATCACTCACAATCATGGTTAATTTATTGCTATTTATTATAAGAGAGACTCTAAACTTTAAATGTATCCATTTTGATTATTTAATTAAATGCTACTAGTAAAACGGTTTACTACGCAGTATTCGGTTGATTTGTTCAACCGATCACTTTAATATTTTGTAAGCAACAAGGGTTAAATTAACAAATCCTCATTTCTACTGGTTATATAAAATCGATTATAATCCCGTAATGATGTGCAGAAAAAGTATTGATCAATATTTTAACCATCAATAGATTTTAGAAATCATCTCATTTATGTGATGTCCGGTTGATTTTCTGTAAAAATTATATTTTCCTGGCTTACCGGTTCCACCATGAAGCGAGTTGGTTAAATAGTTTTTTATTTCGATTTGAATGGTGGGACAACGACGCTTACAAATCGGACGTTCAATCTCAAATGGGCGGAGATATAAATGAGAATGAACTCAGTCAAAACTAAGGATACCTCGATGTGACGTCCATTTTATATAATCACCATATAGCACCAGTAGGCGCTATGCAGTAAATAAATATGCCATAAATGTACGGTGATAAACATTAACTCTAAGTGTCCTATTCGTACGTTAAAATAATAACGGTTTATTTTTATCTCGCAATGAATAACCCGCACAATATAAGAGAACGAATGAACGTACTTATGTACTGATTTCTGTATTATATACTTTGTCGTCATACTGAATCTCTAACAGTGTGAAACCGAAACTATATGTTTATATATCGTATCTACTCGTATGTTACATTTACATACACTTGGCTGATGTATAAATAGAATAAATCCGCCGTGGATTATTCCTTGCTATTCATTAAGCATCTCACAGCGGACTGAATAAATTATACTTAAAACGTGAACTTATGTATTCACTCAATATATTTTTCAGTTCATAATGTTCAGCATATGCTGAACATGAATAAATTAACGCAACTGCAACGTTATAATTAACAACTGCTTGGAATATCGGTTATAGACGTCAAAGGCGAATAAGATAGAGTGGAAATATTAATTTTAAATATTATAATATATGAATATATATTCTGTTATATTATACAAGCCGAGGCAAAAACTCTTTTCAAATTTTATTTAATGTTATTTCTGTTTACAATTTTTCAATTTTAATTTACTATCGAATTATTAAAAAAATGTTATGGCGCTTTAAAACTTTAAAATTAATACTAAATTTAAATATTCAGAATCATGACATTTTAATTTGTATCCATTCAATTTAGTGCTATTTTTGAAATTCATAATTATTTTGATTAGATGCATACATTCTAAAATTAAGTAATACGTATCAAACAAATTATTCCACATATTTTCACGATACTTCTTAGAAAATCACAAGAAATAATTACGACGTATTACAGTTTTTTCTAAATTTTACACAAAACAGGTAGAGTCACAGTCACGTATTAGTCGCGTCTAAGTTTATCTGAAGCCCATTACGGCGTTTCAAATCTTGTACGAGATATGCCTTTTGACTAGAGATTTCTCAATTTATGACTAAACTCGTCATCGATAGCAATAAGCATAAATCTACCTTTTATGAAGCTACTAACGAGCAGTGATAGCCTGATCATGATCACAACCTATATTGCCCACTGCCGAGCTCAGAGTTCATCTTAGAAAGTCAAGGAAGACCTTAGAATTGGCTAAACTCGAAGAAAAATCTTGTAGAAAACACTAACCAATCTGGTTGAGTTCGAATGAAATTCGCGTTTGGTCTTACGGTGAATTAGTACACTGAGAATTTTTTGTCGAAATTCACAAATTTGGAATTTTCGTATAACTTTTATAACAGAAACTGTTCATCAGTTCCTGTCGCGAAGGTAATTTTGTGTATCAGTTCTGCGTACCTGATAGCTTTACATAATATTAACAAGGTAATGAGAACTCCCAGGAATATACGTTTCCTCGGGACGCTTCATTCACCGATGGAGCTAACAGAGAGCCCTGTGGGGGTTTCGTTCGAGACTTGAGTGTGACAACGATGTTCAAATGACTAGTGTAGCACTGTTTATGATATAATGATATACTAGTAACGCGTTAAGCTGTTACCTCGACGATCCATGTCGGTATCGGCGGTCGATCGACATTCCTACCGGCCGCCGTCCGTCGTGTCCCGGTCGACCGGTCGCCGGCACGTGCCGAGTGATTTGTCGCTACTCCGTCCGTCTCACGCTGACAATCAATATTATAAGGGACGAGATATCAGCGATTGTTGACTCTTTTTTTTTAACTAACACACTAATTAACACACTACATACTTCGTGTCAAGTGCCTATTGCAAGACATCTCTGTGCAATATGTGGCCGAAAATAGCACAATAGTTCTATATATAGCCAACCAACGATATATTAATACTTACAATAGAATAATAATCAATGCTCCTACACAAATGAAACAATTAAAACAGGCTATAAATAAACGTTTGTCTGTTACATAAATATCTGCCTTGATCTGGATCACTTCTGGGAGCCTTAACGCATAGAAATTCTGGGCAATAATTGTTTTACGAAGGTGTCTCTCATATAAAAATATATTGTGTTATTATACATGTAGTGTATGTCAATAAATGTAGGATCTGTCGTCTTACACGTACACGCTGTAAACTGTCACGTGGTGGATGAACAAAGCCTCTACCCCTTCCTTCGATTAGTGAACAGAGCATTACCTCCTTTGGGCTGTTTTATTTGGACTACAGATGGAGAAGGACGCGCGTGCAACGTGTACAGCAGTGAGCCGATATAAGGACAGCGGGTACAATATACTAGATTATTACACTACATTACTATAATTAAAAGATATCAAAAAATATGCTATATGCGTGCTATAATGTACCCATTGTATATAAATATATAAATAAATGAATTAATTTGTATATTCATACAGGGTCCAACCACAACCAACTGCTGCTAGTGATTCACCCATTCAACCGCAGTGTACTTAACACTATACACATAACACCTATTGAGATAATCCGCTGGATTATGAGCGTGTCACGCATATACTGTAGCATAAATTTAAAGATTTATAGTTACTGAGGAAAACTTTCCATACGCTTATTTCAAACTGACTTTCGCCGATCACTCAGACCATTCTCTAGTACGAAATCTGAATTTAAAGATTGTACTGGAACGTGTGACATCATTGCTATACTAAGTGGAAGATTTAGTTATTTATTAATAGTTATATGGAGTGGAGGGTACAAAGTGATCGTTCAGATCGATACAACAACTTTATGGCATAATTAAAAAAATCCATGGGCCACATATTTATCCGCTAAGCAAAATGTTAAAACGGTCGAATATTTTCAGTAGTGCCGAGGCATCTATCGTATTTTTGATGATTTAGGTGATACTTCTAACTGTTGAGACCGAAACTGGACCATGGTTACACACATATATATGTAGTTTGAAGTTTAACCTTACTGCCGAGTGATCTGGGTTTAAGTCTTTTACATTACTTAAAGCTATAATCATTCCGCCAACTTATAATTGGCTATGATGGTGAACAACGCCCTTTCTGAACTAGACCCAAGCCCGTAGGATGCGTAGTTATAGATTAGAAGTAAAGTTTATATTTGTTTCGTAACTCCAGATCAATAAGTTCGCCATACAGCACATTGTAACGGACACCTTTTAAACTTGTGTATTTTTACATAAATGGTTTTTTTTTTTGCATGAGAATGATTTTAATCCAAATTGACTTTTTCAATAAAACGAAGTAAAAAATTTAAACTCTTGTTAATTATTTATTAACTCATTAAGCACAGTAGTGTACAACAGTCATAGGTCTACGTTGTGTGTCAAAGCACAGTAGTGTACAACAATCATAGATTCACGTAAAAAAGTGTCGCAGTCGAACCTAATGCTAATGAGGCCGACGGTAGCGCTGGCCACGCCCACGTGCCCCGAGGTACCTTCGTCACTGCCACCATTTTGTATCACAATAAACCTGACTTGTCACGGTCCCAAGTCGGAATATTCATAGACATAATTCGTTGTGTTAAATGAACGAAGACATTTTTATTGCGTACGACGACCCTGTGACTCAGTCCGTGTACCCTGTATGCTCCATGACAGGCCTCTGGATTCGACTCTCTGTTGTAGTGAACATTTAAATTACAGATTAACATTATTTTATTCCCGGCCCATGGTTATTTATGGTGTATGTCCACGTCATCCATAACACAAGGAATGCCAGAACGGTGGAATGTATGGGTGGTTGCATAAAAAAATCGACTTAGTTTTTGATTGACTTAGTAGTAGTAGTACTTAGTAGTAGTAAAAGTAGCATGCGGTTACAACTCAAAAGTAAAGCAATATCTCACTAATACGATACATAGCGCTTAATAACAATTTATCTGTTCTATATTGAGTATAATGTCTCATATTATGTATAGGTAGGTACGTTTGAAAATTAAAGATAAGATGGGCTTTTTAAATATAATTTATTTCTATAAAAAGGTTTAGATTCAATAATAATTCGAAGTCTCGATAAGCTAGAATAAGCACGTCATATTATGCAAAACATTGCATCAACTAAACCTTTATGTTTTATAGTAACAGCCGCTAAACATATAATTGGTCTCCACAGACCGGGCACAACGCCACTTGCACATTAGCGACACATTTACTTTGTATCCTATACTGTAACTGAAGCATGTTGAAAACATTTAAATTACAACGAGCCTCTATAAAGTGGGACCGGTGCAATAGCCACGTCCAGTGGTCAGCAGGGTGCACCATTAGCCGGAGAGGTAGTCTTGTTAGAGTACTCCAGGAAGGAGCCTGTATTAATTACCTTAATTACCCCGTTTTATTGTCTGCTTAAAAGTATTGCTGATTAAACAAGCAATTTCAAAATCTAATGGCGCCTCGCGCCGTTGAGTATTTTCACTTAATTTAAACATTAGGTTATTCACCAACCAATACGGCCAAGTGCCTTTGCATTTTACCTTACATGTCCATGCAACCAAATACGGCTGGATTTTATCATACAAAAGATAGCTCAGCGTAATAACATGCAAATCTGATCGACCACCGATTACACGAGGGTTTGTTAACACGACTTCCACACCATAAAATCCTTGGTAAACAGTGGTAATTATGATAATCAAAACACGTGATAAAATCTTCGTTTGTCCGCGCCTCATACAAAATATTGGAGACTCATGTTGGTCACACATACTGTACGATTGCAGAATAATGCAAAACGTTATTGATAATGACAAAGCTTAGGAAAATTTCTGACTCAGTGTCTTATAAATCGAACTTGGAGTATGATTTAGTGAACATTTTTCGATAATTCAAAGCTTTCATTATTTCCGTGTTATCGCTGATTCATATGTTTCATTGTACAAATTATTTTATATATTATCTGAAATATTTATATAACACAAGCCTTCGTACGCTGAATTGTAACTCCAACTCGTTCTTGGTATTCCAACAACAAGTCCAGCACGATCCAGTAATATTGAGGATGTAGATCAGAGTTGTTCTAGAGCCAACATGGGAGCGATTGGCGATCATGTCGCTACTGGAAAAGTTGCCATGAACATCCGAGGCACCGAAAGCATCGCTGACGCGTTGAAGACCGAGAGGAATCATGAAATCTGCTTACCGCCTACTCTTCAACAGCAATAAAATTACTTTACCATTTGAAAAGTATATTATTCCAGAAAGACATAGACGTAGATAATTATTCAACCCAAACAAGGTAGGGGCGGAACCCTGGTTAAAAATAATATTAAAAATAAATATTGGCGATTCTACAAGGGAGGTTAGATAATTAAATTTGCCAGATAATTCAAAATTCAAGCCTTCATCGGTATGCATTAGCAATATCTGGATGTAAGTAGATGTTACAATAAAGTAACATCAACTTCAAACAGAAGAAACTAGAAATCACAGCGTCGTGACATTATTTGGCGAAGACGACGAGAGGGGACAGGACAAGGAGAGGTTTACTTTACTTACACGATAGACAAATCGACATACAGAACAAAACTGAATAAATGTTCACAAAAAATTATTGCTAATCTTTGAAGGAATTTTTGTGTCTATGTGTTTACGACTGCAGATCGTATTAATATACTGATCTCGCTACGTTACTCCGTCGCACTGGCACAAGTGGCTTATAATGAAATAGTGCTGTATAATCATGTCAGACGGATTTGTGGCAGGCTTTGTTCTTATTGTAGCTACTGTTTTAGTGAACAGCCATTTAAATGTACATATCTAATCTCGTAGTTAGTAACACTGACATACAAAAGGTCGTGGGCTCTAGTTTTGAATTGCATTACCAAGACGTATTGAAATTATATTTAAATGAGATTTCTTATCTAGCAGATTGGCGGTACTGACATCATTAAAACTCGTGATTGCTCCACTGTTTACTGAGCTCCTCTTAGAATTAATTAAAACTATTGTTTACCACACTGTCTAAGTGTCTACTAGAGTTCACACATTCATAAAATATTTAAGAACGTTTTCTTCAAAGATAATTTTTTGAGAT
>DWPT01006030.1:0-11767 GCA_018251895.1 Agathymus mariae mariae
CAAATTTTTTTTCGCTGATGTAGACCCCTTGCAGGTTGTCATAGACCCCCAGGAGTCGATATAGACCACTTTGGGAATCACTGTAATAGATTATACAGTGGCGTGTGAAAACAATTAATCTTTAAGCATCTTTTTGTGGGGTCAATGTCGACGACTGTTGTATTGTTACATTTCGAAATTGAGGGTAATTGCTTTGGTAAAGAATTACCGTACAAGGGTATCATTGGGATTAATCTGATTGGTATATAAGTTAGCATGGAAATCAAGACGCACCTGGTGTATATGGATGTTGGACGATAGGCTGCTACACGAATAGTGGAGGTTGGCATGGACTCAAGGGTGGATAGAGCCGCTCATACCTTAAGATTCTCATAAAAATATTCTTTCTATATGAGGTCTAGGTAAGTCATCGTTATATTAATAGAAAGTCTTCTAAAAGTCCGAGATTTAATTAAAGTAGCCATATAACTAATTTAACAACTATTCTAAATTAAATGAAATAATCAAGGAGTAATTTTCAATTACTCGTACGGTGCATAATAGTTTGAATATTTTATGTAATTATTTTCTGATGAATATTTGTTATATAATTGTTTGTATGATATCTAACGTATCGTACTGATTTAACGGATACTAATAAGAATAGGTCGTTAATAGGACAAGTTTTTTGTGTTTCAGTTGAAGTATATATTTTTTGTCCGGGTATCCACTATGTTCGGGAACAAGAGGAGCGCAAGAGTGGTCCGCGTTCCTGCAACTGCTTCACATAGTGTCTAAGTTTGCGCTTTTGGAGCGTGCAACGGTGCGTGCTCCGAACTCAGCGCTACAATCGGTGGCGGTTTTTGGGCGAACACAAAGGGAGCTCAGTCTGTTCGTGGACGCGAGCAAAATCCCAAGTTTTGTATATCACGGTCTACGCTCGGATAAATGGTGTGTTCGGATGATTTTTTTTTAACTCTAATCGAGTTGTACCGAAACTATACTGTGCTGTGGGATCCTCAGAAATAAGAATTTTAAAAATAAAAATTTTAAAGTAGGCGCCTGGGTGAATATCAGACATTCGGCCCTGACCACCAACATCGACAAACTTAATCTTGTAATTGGCATTGGCCAAAATAAATAATGCAATACTGAAATTGCCCTTATAGTTGCAAAATTTTGTACTACTGTTAACAGTCGCCTATAAAACTACATGTTTTCCATCCACTTTAATCACTCTTGAGGGCTGTTAGGCAACTAAAAATAAATAATAGACATAAAATATTGATTGGAAGAGATTGCTCTCTAAGCGCTAGTTCGCTATTGTATATATATATATATATATATACAATATATATATATATATCTTATCTTATTTTTTATAGTTAAATAATAATGCTGCCATACCCGTTCAACCGTCCACCACTAAAGCTACGGATAGACCTCCATCTCTGAGAAATGTAACAGCGGAAAACCCTGCGACCCCGACGTCACCTATAAAATATGATAAAAAAAACTTGTCATGTTAAAGGATGCGTTTGGTATTTTAAAATCAGTGTCGCCCAAGCCTAATCTAGAAGACGAGATCGGCACGTTTTATATATTTTCTGAAAATAAATTGAGTAGCTACGATCATCGCACAAAGAATTTGGTGCATCAGCGTCTAAGTGACATCATTTTTAAGGCTGACGCTGGATATTTTACTGACAATGAGCAATATGGTGACGACACATGTCAACCAAATAATTATTAAACAACACAGCCTGAAACAGCTATACTGAATCCGAATGCATCAGTGTATGCATCCTAAATACCTAGTACCTCTTATGCTGGTATTGGTCAAAGCAGTCCAAGTCGATCACAGTACAGCAAGGATTCTTTTGACGTCAATGACTTCGCACACTTTTGCTTCCATATCGCTGTTTTTGATTAGTATGTAACCTTTTATGAATAAAACATTTCTTACCTTCACATTGTCTTTCAGTCCATTGATAATAGCTTGACAGACTTTTGGTACAGTTTTGCTGATTGTCTGTTTTGAGATTTTAAATAAATATTGCAGGCTTGTGAAACTATCACCCGTAGCTAAAAAACTTAATGTTAATAACAATTTATCGCCTGCCTTTTCTATATTTCGTGTCTTTTTTGTATTACTGGTAGAACCATATTTCATATTACCATATACAGATATTCAAAATTAGATGAAGACATTCACATCAAATTTTTATAATGGCCACTTCATTCCTGAGATTTATTTCCAACACCAATGATTTCGGACGTATTTGCTTGTAAATGTCAGATTGCCAAAAGCGAGGAGGGCTTCTATAGACTTCGAGGAGAAAAAGAAAGAAAATATATGCTGCACCAGCCACTAATGAAGACGACATGTTCGCTTAACGTTCACAAGGGTACTGTGGAGCATACTCTTACGTGTTTCTTATGGAAATGCGCGTACCGTCTCCATTAGAACAGTTGCAGATGCGTGGAATTTCGCGAATATAGTGGATATCCTGCTTAAGAGCTAAATAAACGAGTTTTTAGAAACTTTCATGATAGTATCATATAAGATCCAAACGTATCGGTGATACATTTAATGATTTGGATATCGACTTCTGTTCGTTAATCGGCTCTTAAATTAAAAAAAGTTCTCTAGTACAACGTAACTTCAATCGTTGCTAAATGATTAATGCCGATCATGTATTTTTATAACCAATTTAAAATATACTTACGTCGATCCCATCCGAAGTCAGTCATAGATGTATTGGGATACAAATAGGAATAGAATTTGGGACTTAATATGATTATATCAAAATACTAAATTACTCATAATCTTATTCTTCCACCTATTTGTTACATATTTTACGTTAATGTCAGTGTATGCATACACACTTGTATGAATATTTTAGAATTTTTCGATAAAGTGGATTAGGAATTTATTTGACAATATTTCCCGTAAAAAGTGTGACATTTTCCTGTTTAGATCTTATCAGAGGATCCCTCAAATATTCATTTCACGTCGTCGACGTCTGACAAATATCGAATGACCCTCAATCATTGTTTAATAAGTCAATTTATTTCTCAACGGTATTACGATTTTATTTTCAATAGCCGGATAATAGTAATTTGAAAGTAAATTTAAAAACATATCATGAAACCAACGACCGGATGTAGCGTCGGCATGATAATAGTTATTTTAACGCGCTCAGAACATAAAATTCAATAAAATGTCAGCCTGCGGATAATTGAGCCATTGAAAGAAAATTACGCTCAGTTTGGATCGGAAAATAATTAGGCGAAGCAATAATAAGGCGGATGTCGACTCAGACGTCTAGAGCAACTGCGGAGTAACAAGTTGCTAACAACATGTCGCAGCAAGACTTTATAACCTGTTAATAAAACACAATTTCATACAAGCCCCGCTTTTGATATTATACGCGTAACGTAGTAACAGTATTTTACGTCCGTTGCTGAGATTTAGTGTCGGAGGCCGTATGCCATAATAAAGTTATAAATTGTTTCCATTTAAATTTAATTTGACAGCAGCCGTTAAATGGCGAATTGCCCTCGCAATGTTTTGATTAAAGTGCGCTGAGATTAGCGATGCCGTGTTAATTAGGGCGCAGAGCTGGAATCTTGACGGCGTTGATTTGTTACGTGAACACTGAATAACATGCGGCGGTACCTGAAAGGGAACAGTGGATTTAAATAGCTTTTGTAATTTTATTGTGCATTGAAATAATTTTCGCTTTGAATATGAACTATGTGTACTGTGTATATAAATTGTTTTTATACAATATTTGGATTTAAATACAATCGACAATTTTATCGTAATATGAGGACGTATAATACGATGAACGGATGAATAATTGACTGTATCAAATTATAATCATAACGTTTACACACTCACACTCCCGCTCTAGGATTGCACAAGCATGTCATCACAAACGCCCATTACCCAAGAACAAACATTTATCTGTCATAAATGTATGCCCTGGCCGAGAATCGAAACTGGGACCCCTCGCTCGAAGGGCAAGGTCAATAACAATTGGGCTACGGTATAATGTTGTATTACAAAATAACAAATAAATCTCGTATGATCGATTACGTGTCTTTGCGTCTGTGTGAGATAAGAGATGAGATAAGATCAAGTGATTTTAACACGTACAGCATTAATCTTCTTATTTAGGCGGTTCATTTTAGGGGTACTATAATATTCATTAATGTCATTGCAGTCGGACGAAACGGTTGGACCGACTTTGATAAAAAAAATTGTACGTGTTTAAGTAAGTCCATAGATGGCTTGGATTGAAAATTGGACCCGGTAGTAGATGGCGCCTTTACTTTGTTCCGAAAAATTTGTTTTCTTTTAAGCCAACGTTCGGGCAGGAAAACTTTTGCCGACACTGCTGGTTGCTAAAAATGTTAAGTATGTTCAGTAGCGTACCCAATAACGAATATTTTTTTTGCTATTCAACAATGAAATACTTTTTTTTTATTGTACTGTCTCAGATGTAATTTAAAAATAAAAAAAGGTATTTGTTTAAGGTATAATTATCAACACATAGTGATAATTCTGTAACAAGATCTTACGATGCCAGTTTGGCAGCCACGCTCAATTGGCGCGGGTGCCAGACGCCAACGGGTTTTTACTATCGTCCCACTAGGCGAAAAGCGTACAAATCATTATTTACACGCGTTTAGTATCAGACCTTATGATATACAGGCTATTATTCGCAGTTTGTGTGAAGTGCATGGATATTTATGGCACTGATTTCATATACTTTAAAGCTCATACTAGGGAAAGGCTCATATTTTCGTGGGGTTTGAATAGAGTTACTGGTTTATATGAAATTAAAAAACAGCTTTTTATAGAGCTTTTTATATATAGGGCTTTTGTAGAGCCCCATTCAAGTTTGCATCCACCTTTAGACACGAAAGTTTTTTAAAATTTCACTAAAGCATCTATTAAGAACAAGTGGCAATATAATACCGTCATACCGACGATCTGGTATTCTTAATTAGATTATCAGTTCGTGATAAATAGAAAAACGGTTTACTGTCTAATCACAGTTGCCTCTGAGTTGCTACGTTTGATATAAAATCTAACTGTTTTTGTTTAAAATGCTGCGAAAGTGGTTTTATCTATAAATCTATAATATACTTAATTTTTTTAACATCCACTTCAACAATGAATATATGTTTCTGATAACAGAGGATCATATTTATATTCATAGTTAATATTAACGTAGTTAATGATTGTTAATGTTATTCGAATAACTTTATCATGTTGTTCAACTGGCAGGCATTGTGTATAACATACAAAGGAAAATCTTAATAGCCCTTACGGGATAAATTCGACATTGTTTTAATTTTCATGGAAGTTAGCAAGAACGGATATTAGATTTTGAATATTGTATGTAATATGAAGAAGAGTTATAGAAACAGAGAATACTGATTATAAATAATGAGAGCTCATTATTAAAAAGGAAGTACAAAATCATGAGAAAGAAAAATAATATTTTGTTTCGTATCTTTTTCTAAGCCCTCTCTTTTTAAAGTAAAATTTATTACTAATAAAATAACTATCTTTTGCTGAGATATTACAGATATATAGATAGAGTTTTTTTTTTTTTAATGGAATCTTCAAAATAATTTTAATAACCAAGAAATTTGTTTTATTATCTAGTTGTGGAGAGCTACGTTGGGTCGGTGTTATCTCTCAAGGGTCTTCAGCGGACCGACATGGGTACCTACTTGTGTATCGCCGCAAACGGCATTCCGCCGACCAAGAGCCGCCGATATGAAGTCTCTGTCCTTTGTAAGTATTATCTTTTAGCTGCAAATTTTTATATGATAATATGAAGAGTACGGAATTAAGTAGTCAGTTATTTGATTAAAGTTATATCGGCTCTTTAAAGAAGGTTACAAATAATTACGATAGAAGATAAAAGATTAAGATTTGTATGCTGCAAATAATTTTAACAAATTTTCAATTTTTAACACGCAATGTATGACTGAAAGAGGTCCATAATTTTTTTGTCTGTATTTTAGTTTTATAGCAGCGAGCAAGCAATAGTTAAAAAATGAAGTATTAATATAATAAAAAATATTTTTGTCTTTTTTTGAAAATAGCTAAGCTTCTGGATAAGATATTATGTTTCTAACTTTAAACCCAGTTGCTTATAAGAATAGTAGTCACTACTAAACTCCCATGAGTTGAAATTGATTTACAATGTTAATATTATTTACACTAGTTAAGCCGCTCGTGCGAGTAGCGACCCCCGTAGTGATGCGACCATTGGACAGTGAGTTGCACGATCAAGTGACGTTGAATTGCTATGTCGAATCATCTCCCAAGTCGCTAACATCGTGGGAGAAAGGCAAATCTCAAGCTCTCAACTATCTCGATTTCGGTAAGATGTAGCTTTAATGTGTACTCCGTTTCATTTGTCAAAAAAAAAAAAATAGAATATCTCAAGAGTTTTGTGAGAATGTTTTGCTTATTATAAAAATGTAGAGCTTCCTGTTATTAAAGGAATGTTTAGGGTTTCAGTACAAATAACAAAGAAATAATGAAAAACGTAAAAATAAAACAATACGAATATTTTGTAGTAAAGGTATAATGGAATAAATGCCGAAACTTTTAAATACTGTTCTTTCTGGAACTTAATGCCTTTTATATGACTTTGTTGCTCAGTTCGTAAAGAGCCCAACCTACCGTGCGAAGAGTTTGATTCTCACACTCAATATCTGTTTCTAGTTTTGGTTGATATTGTCATCTTAAATAGTGAGTTCAGGTGATCCGGGTGTAAGGGAATCTTTGCGTGGAGTTATGAGAATGTGAGCTATTATTACTCATACTTAATGTTTTTTTCATTTATTTAGGTGGCAAGTTACTAAACAGCTCGAAGTATATAATAACGGAAGAGATATTCAACACGTATTCGCTACGAATGAATCTTACGATCACTCGGCTCAAGAAAAACGACTTCGGGGACTACACGTGCTCGGCTGCAAACGCTTACGGAAGAGCTGATGGCTATATCACTTTGAAAGGTAAGAAATATTTATTTACACTGCAAAGAAAATTAACGATATTTTTTTATCTTCTTTAAAAGAGATAAATTTAGATTGGAATAAACAATTTTTTATAACTTACAACTTTGTTTCTTCATTTTTTTTCGGTCGCTTAATGAAGTGTGTCTAATAATAATGTACATATTACTTTGGATATCATAGTGAATTATATATCCATTTCTGTATCTTAACTGTACAGGTTCTCACCATTTTTGTATTCTTTCTCGGTATTTAGAGCCGCTTACATAGATGAACTGATAGTTAACTGACCGGTGACCATAACCTTACTCTCAAAACTGCTTAATGTCCGCAATGATATAAGTTAATACAATCTATTTCTGACGAGAACAGATTTAATTTGGACCCTAATTGAAAATCCATACAGTTGGAGATTCACGTCATCAAATTAAATTGATTACTCTCCGTAAAGTTGATTGCAAGGTATTGTTATTTGTAATTCAACACATTTGAACTGTATTATTTTCATTTTCAACAGAGACGCCAGTAAAAACCACAACGACTACTACGACCACAACAACAACAACGACAACACGACGCCCCATTACAACGCCGGCGACAACAACGCGACCACCGAAACGTCACCTAAAGAAGCAGTTGGATCGCACCTACCAGAACTCATTAGATGGGGATTCCAGACAATTGGAACCTAACAACGCGTTTAATTTCTACAACGTCAACGTACACGGAGTATCCAATAACACTCATAATGAATACGCTCAACGTACGGAGAGGCAAAAAATACGCCCTTCGGGACCCCCACGTCACTATGTCGTTTACAACAGCAAATCGAAGTGTATCGTACCCTTTACTACTCTTTTCGTTGCTAATTTAATAATTAACGTTGTTAGACGTCTGTTAATGTGAAAAACAGTTTTTTTACATTTTTTATTAGCTGTGTAGTTAGTGATGGAATCATGGCTGTTAAATTTTTACTAATTTACGTATTTGGAGACTGTTGTAAACAATTTAGTGGACATTCTGTTGTTGATGTTGTTATATAAATCGCAATCATAACCAGTTGGTGAAGAATAAAGAAATCAGCTTTAAAGTAAGGTATTGTTAATGATAATAATAAAGACAATAATATAATGTAAACGTTGAATGTCAACGGAAGTTAAGACAATATTAAAAATAAGAACTCGGCTGAGAAATTTAGAAAAAAAAAACAACAAATTTATTCACAATTTTTAAATATCGATAATACCATATCAAAGAAACTAATTGTATTATAGGGGCTAACTATATTTTTAAACTTGCGTGCATTTTATTATAGCCTCATGTCTGCAAGATAGCTTGTCGAAATATAACTACCAAGTTAGATGAGAAACCGTCAAACAAAGTTTAACTAACATTTCCGCTAGAGGCGCTCTTGGAACTTCATACGAAATCAGGTCAGATATAACTCATATAATAAGTGGAACTAGACGTTAGTGTTCATTAAACCTTTTTTTAAACTCTACACTAATATTGTCTAATTCTGACGACAATGAAAAAAATAATAATTCTGTGGAATTGAAAGCTTTATAGTTTTTGAACCTGATGAAAACAGAATATGAATCATCACATATCTTTTGATTTGATGAAGTATTTGTCATGTCTGCTAGGTTATTGATATATTTTTTACAATTAGTTAAATAAAGCAAATGTTGGTATTTTCGATGTGTTATAAATTTTGTGTACTGCAAGTGTACTGTTTAGTAAACTTTTAAATATTTTATATACGTACTTAAGAACAATTAATAACCTATGTATATTCTTTTCAAGATTTTTATATTTAAGTTTAAATAAATAAATGCATGTATATAGGCATAAATATCTTAATAAGTAGACAAAAAATAAAACAAATTAATTGCATTCTTCGCAATTGGACATGAAAACAAAAGAAAGCAGAACCATACCGTTAAATGTTGTTTTTATCAAAAATCGGATTAGTAAATAGTTTTAAGATAAAAATTATTACTAATATTTTATATGACAGTGTAAAAATAAATGACAATAAAATAAACTAATGACAGACCAACATAATTTATGAATGTACTAAATCTATCATGTATGTAGATCATAATATTGTAGATAATGGTGGCAAGGCGTTTACAAATAAAAAATAACCTTCAGCATTCAACATTTTGAAACCCTCGTATAAAACATATTTAGAATTCAAAATGAGGTAATAAAAAAAACATTTTGACCACATTGCTTATTTATCGAGCCAATCATGTCAATGCTGTCATGTCATTATCATTCAGATGACTTTCAACTCATATTAATTACATCAATTAATATATATTTGAATTCGTCATTTAAGCTAGATAAAAAAATTGTAATAATTAATATTTTAAAAATTTTATAATTTTTATATTTTTTAATGTATTTTAGAAATAAAAAACATTCTTAATAATTACAGTATACAATTTCGTCGTTTCTTAAAATATGGGTTTTATCTGTGCGAAATTATTTTGGGTAATTTTAAATTTACTATAACATCTTAACAGCATTTTCAAGAGTCGTGTTAAAAAAAAAACTATAATTTTAATGAATATTATAATAATGATAATATGTTCGTTGTGTGTTTGTATGTACTCGTATGTTAATCTTTTTGCGAATCCAATTAAAACAACGTTTTTATAAAAGACACATACTCTACATTGATTTGCAATCTTACGACTTTCTTTTTATGGAAAACATTAAAAAAACAAGAACAATGCTATAGTAGGATGTCAGGTTTTAATATGGCTCCGCATTCCTAAGTAATTAAGTTTAACGACAATAACTTGAGTGAGTTTATAAAATTCTTATTAGAGTCGTTATTTCAAATCGACGATTTTGATGGAATGCCGTATTGAATATAACACATTTTAGAATAATAAGATTTGATATTTGAATAATAAATTTGTCTTCCGAATAGGTATACCGTAACATATTCGGCTCATTGCAGTAAATTTACTTGTTGAAGTAAAGTAGGAAGTGTTTTTGACTTCGAGAGGTCATAGATGCGTTTATGTACGGTGTAAGTAACGAGAAAGAATTTATCGTAGATATAGGATTATGTAATGTAAATTGTATGAAAAGCATTTTATAATCAACTGCTTTGTAAAATGTTTGTATTGTAATATTAGTAAATTTTAATTTAAAATCAATCAGGCCGCAGCTACGTTACATTTTAATGACAATTAACAAATCATTACACTTTATTTATTGCTTGATTTTCTATTAAATATTATGCATATATTTAAAATACCAGAAGTATATACCATTAGTTTTGTTATCTATAAGATATTTATGAGTTGTATAAAAATAAACGATTAACTCTTCATTTATTTAATTAAAATTATGTAATCATTTTGAATTATTAACTCAAAATAATAATTGCCTATTGTAAGAATAAACGACAATAATGTTGATGTTGAAAACCCATAAGGCTGTAATATGTCTTAGGTTTCCAAGCGTAGTTTTGTAGAAATGTTTTTCTCATTATATTAAGTAAAAAAGAAGATTTCATATCCAACTATTCATATTGTTAGTAGATTACAATAATTGTTATTATTGACAATTTCCGTACTTTATTTACCTACGTCTACAGTGATATTACGCTACTATAAATTGCGTTTGTTTACATATACAATTTTATCGTTTACTTTGCTTAGAATGTTTGCATAAATTCCTCCTTACAAACGTTTCATATAAACTTATAATGTATATGGACAATAAACTTTGACAATCATATGTTTGTATATACATATTTAAATAATATAACCCATTTAATAGCATAACCTTACTATTTATCAATGTTAATCTTAAGATGTTAATATCATTTTATTATATTTTAAAATAAAAGAAAACTATATTCAGAATCACATGTGACTTTTTTTTTTATATTTAATGCCTTTTTTAATTGTCTAAGTTAGCGCATTACCGGTTGCTACTTGATGGTAAGTTGTGATTTAGTACAGGGTAGTAAAGAATACCGATACGTTTAATAATATATTAAGCGAGAGAAGTTCACAAGAAAAACATAGATATTCGATGTGTATGAAATTATCTTTACTGGACAACTCCTATCTAACTATAACAATCTAATCCAACGATTTAATGTGCCTTTTGAAACAAAAAATTCGTCAAGATATTTTATCAGCAACGTTACCCATCCAACGCACTTAGTTGTGTAATTCAATCAATCGCCCCTGATTACCGAAATCGTCGAGGTATTAGATTGTTATTTTTGTATTTGAAATTTGCTATTACTTGGTCTGATTGCGGAAGATATCATGAAGAAATCTTAGAGTTCTCCTTAACATACTCAAATGTGTGTGACGTTTCACAACACCCAATTTCTTAGCTATCTGGACTATTGCGTAATCTCTTCGGGTTCTGGAAAGTGAATTGAACCCAGTATGTATGTAGTTTCCATAGCTTAGTTGGTAGTGTCCCTGTTCGATGAGCGAATGGTCACCGGTTTGATTTTTAAGCAGTAGTGGATATCGATATATAAATAATATTACATTAGTTAAAGCCAAAATTTATGTAATTCGGTTTATTTTACTTTTATAAGTGAATGCTTAGATTTTTGGCCGTATTAGGGCGGTATAGAATACTCCCCTCAATCCCATGCTGGTAGAACAGGGTATCGTAAGAGGCGACAGAAGCCAGCCTGCTTGGTGGTAGGGCTTTGCGTAAAGATTATATTATCAGT
>DWPT01006031.1:0-11766 GCA_018251895.1 Agathymus mariae mariae
CTACTTTTTGAACACACTTAGAAAGATAAGATTTTATAAGGCTAACTGATTGTGTAGAGACACCATAATGCCTAAGTTTATTCATTAATATATTATAGTCGACGCAATCGAACGCTTTTAAGAGGTCACAGAATATACCAATAATTCGATTAATTCGAAAATACCTATAGGTTAGAAATCACGTAGGTACGAATTTATAGATGGGCTCAAACTGAAAACCAAATGAAATCCATTTTAAAAGTAACGGGTCCGATTACATATGACGCCGTCACGGAGAGACTGCGGCGGCGGGCAGAGGCTGCCAAGTTGACAGGTGACAACAATGGCGGGTCTGTCTACTTTACATCTATTTCGTTCTTCGAGACCGCATAACGATAGGTGACACCGTTAAAATTAAAATGTATAACGTCCGCAATATGTTACCAACTTAATGTAATATTTTAATGAGTTAGATAACTAGTCTGTTATACAGTACACAGATTATACAATAGAGAGGAAGTACTGAGTTACAAGTAATTTTGCTTCTATCGGAATCAAGCATTGCAATGATTTCGGACTCGTAGTAGGACTTTGACGACGGCGATTGACCTTTCTATAATAGCGTCGACTGAGTGACTCGCAACAACATACAGCCAACTCCTGGGTCTGGACCCAGCGGTGGTGCGGTCGATCGATCTATTATACATTTAGTAAGAAGTATTACTTCGTGCCGTAGAATAAATTATTAAAGGAGTCGATAGAGTCGTGACAGATGAATAAACTCGGAGAGGTTTCGGTGAAGGGCTTTTAATCTTTCCGAACCGCAGGGCACAGGTCGCTACTCGGCTACGACATAGAAAAATACTTTGTACTAATGCCACTAAAATATATTATCGTGACCTGTGCAAGGACGCTATACGTTAGATATCGATTTAAAGTTGGTACACGTGCGGTACAACGTTGTACGATCATGCGGAAGTCGGGCTACAGTATAATTAATTCAATGGTGAAACAGATTGATTGAGGAAAACTTGAATTTTGCTTTGAAAATTGTTAGAATTGAGTTAGGATCGTGATTCTTTTATTTCTTCAAAAAAACTTATGAATAAAACTGACACCAGTCGAGCTGCGAGGCTGGTCTTGTTCGACTTATGAAATCCACTTATATTACTATACCCTGCAGATGTACAAAGGCAACAATGGTGACTTGTCTCAGGTCAGGCTTTCTACCATCCACTTTAAGCACCTTTAGTTGTATTGTGCGTAGCGGTGATATTATTTAAGTTGCTGGCTACGACTACCACTACCACCCTCTAAAACCGACCCTGAGATGTTTTGTCGTGTTTTATTTGCAAAGTTGAAGAACTGCTTAACATGAAAATCCCTGGGCGCCGGTGACCACACACCAATAGGTGCTCAGTCTGGTCGTTTCCTGGTTGCTAACGTACCAAAGTTAGACCGATCATCTCGTTACCCCGTCACTATACATTACTACAGAATTCAAGAGATCACAACAAGTTTAGCTCTCTATCTCTTTCTAACAGTATGTTTGTGTGCGCCCTTTGTTGGTAATGAGGCGCCCTAAGAAAGGAGGGTTCCTGTGTGTGTGGTACAGGTATTGAATATTCCAGTTGCCCGATTCAAAATTTACCCCGCGTTTTGGGAAAATAAATAAGGGTTAATCTTATTTCGTTTTTTGTTTGTAAACCTGGTAAAATCGTATAATTACTTTGCTTTAGATAAAATTTGAGTTTGTTATAAAGAATGGTCGAATTACTAAGTGTTCATGAGATGAAGAGGGTTATGTCATAAATTTGCTATATTGATCAAGACACTATGTTATTTATATACGACGTTAATACTGGACATATATTCTTTAAATTTTTCTTTCTAAACATTTCAATTTACAGAATTTTGATTATTTATTTATTACTTTTAATCACTTGTTAATGCGTTTGTGTCGATAACATAAGTGGACGCGTACTGAACTGAATGTACAAATATTTAAGCTTTCTTGCTGTATTTATAACTTATATGTAAATGACACCATCATATATTTTTTTGGAGAAAATGCCATTGCAGCAGACTTGAAATAGCTGTTTCAATGTTATTTAACGTTCATAACATCCAACGGCCAAATAATAGCAGGTGGCCGTGAGAACATTACGATGAGTATGTTATTAGGATATTACTGGATTTGTAATAGGTGAGGTTTTAAAAAAGCTGTTTAACAGATATTTAGCAACGCATAATTACAATTTATAAATTACAAACGTCGTTATTCAACCAGGCATACCATATAGTCGCGTGAGTCTCGCATAACCCCTTATTAATTTAAAATTCGAGCTAGTCCCACCCTCGTGGCTAGCAACACGAATTCCGACGTCCACATAAAACGAAATTCCTCGTCTCAGTACCAGTTCGCGCTGCCGTGCGGGTGGACGGCCGTGTCGTTCTCCGTGTGATTGTACGTATTAATTGTGTTAGTGTTTTGTGTTTCTGTGATCACTCGGCAGCCTGTCACCGTGCCCTCTCCGAAGGAAGACGGTTAGTTCGTAATCTATAATACATATCCTTCCAACTTCGTTAGCCGTGATAAATTGTTTTCAATAATTGGATTGCTTCGAGCCTCTCTCGCAACGATACGATACTTGTAAAGAGCATTTATTATAATGTTTTGTCTATATTACATGTATTCAACAGATCCAGAGCTCAACGGAGTACGGTAATAACTTAAGAAAAATTAATTTCATCAAACAATTCTTTAACAACTTGAAAGCTCGCTTCAAAAGCTTATTAAGCTCTAAGTAGCGTCTGTCGGGTCGTTCGTTTGCCAGGCTCTGTTTATATCAATTGCCGCGATGTTTTTCCGAAGGACTTTTCTTGTCCTGTTCTTGGCTGGGAATTGTCGGTGGTATCGCCCGACGGCCTCTAGTGAAGTGACATAAGGGCTTTAATATATTTTTAAATGGAGTAATAGCAGCAATTAAAGGAAAGTAAGCGATCATAGCTTAGTCGTTAGAACGTCCGTCGACCTTATGTTTCGAGTTCGAATCCCGCACCTTCAACGTTCATGTTTCGATAGCTATGTGGTGCCTCTGTATTTGATATTAATTGTTACATACCGGCATCCAGAATAATAAAATTATAAGTTTATCTCAGTCTATAAGTATTTTGAATAAAAATCATATATATCAATGACTTATGCGAAAAGGGGGGAGGGGGGCGGCGGGCGCATTATGATTATTGTATCTACTCGTGTACTATAAATAGTTAAATAGTAGGGTAAATTGGACTTCCGTGTACAAAAGCTTACGGGGACTCATTTAAAGTTTTTAAACAAAAAGTTAATGATTTATTACATTTTTTGAATTGTCTCATTTTATTGGATTGCCATTTTGTAGTGTACACTTTTGGTGGGTGTCGTGACCCATGCGACCGCCCCTCCAGGACCGCGCCTCCTTCGCCTCCTGCTACTTTTTGTGGTGCCAACTAGCGAAGTGTGGCGGGTTCGACTCCCGGCGGACCCACGGAATATTATCTCACAATTAGATAACTGTCAACGTGCGCTCTGGTCTGACTGATGTTATGACTATATTGATAAGTTAACCATATGTGTATTTATAAAAAGATGCGTACACTATATTTATTGATCACAATCAAATCGGGGATAATATAAAAATATTGGTGTAAGTAAATATTTTGTATATTACACTATAAATTAACAAGATCGCGGGCAAAAGTCACCGTGTAGCTATTTCTTCCAGATAACCTTAGGGAAGATGATAAACAAGGAAAGAAATATAAAAGCTAGAGGTAATGGTACAATGTAAGCGATTACATGAAATACAAATAAATAAAGTAAACATTTATAAGTGCCTGTGTCTTACAGCAACTCGTTTGTGGCTACTTTGTGTATCAGGAACATTAAAAGAACAATCACACACTCATCCCTCTCACACTCCCGCACTAGGATTCTCGTACAGTTGCGCGCGGCATGGACATACAAAAATAAGAACATCACACACGCTCATGATCCGAGAAAAACAATGTGACAGGTAATGTCACATACGTGCAAATGTCTCCACGATCGGGAATCGAACGCGGGAACCTTCGCTCGGCAGGCGGCGTCACCGCCGACTGGGGACGACGTCGACTGGAGAAGGTGGTCGTAGGAGGAACAACACCTCCACGATCTTGAAGTCGTGGTCATACATTTCTATGATCTGCCACCGAACACCATCTGGCTAACATGTTTGGTCCTGTTACAAAATAATTGCAACGCGTTATCACACTCACCACTTATGATTGTTTCACTGCTGCGCCTGGGAATGGTCTCACTACAACGAGTGTTAAGGCTATAAGTCGCTACGCTGGCCCAGGGCGGATTGGCAGACTTCACACACGGGAACATTATGAACTTTCGGGCAGGATTCCTCACGATGTTGTCCTTCGACGAAGCAATTGATAATTAATTTGCGATACGATTTGAAATATTAGATATGCGTTCCAGGTTCGAATTTTAAACTCCACATGGAATAGAAAGGGTCAAAAATTGCTTCAGTTTTAAGCCAAAAAGAAATAGTAATGCCTATGGGACGATATGAAATTAATATCGATTTTAATGAACAAGTAGGTATCATGAACTAAGAAAATGTTTTCCAAGTAGTCTTAAAATAAACCACTGAGCGTGCGGCGCCAACCACCGTCAGATGGCGACACCCCGCGTGTATTTGCAGTTGCGCTTTATATAATCTGTAAACAATCCCGTACATATTTTTAACAGGATTATGTCAAAAATATTGTCAGACATAATCCGCTTAGCCCACTGCGGGCTTCCGCGGTTTTACGACAAAATTATGTTTATAACAAGGAAATCATATATTTCCTGGTGACTTTTGAATTTAGACATTGCTATTCAACAGCATCAGGAAACTGAGGGCTCGCTGTAGGGTACAGCCTATTCTATTATACTTTTTCAGCGAAGATTACCCAAGACATCCGCCAAAGGTATCTAACTATATATATCTATTATATATCTCGGATGGAAAGCATTGCTTGCGACGTCGTCAGCCATCTTCGTGGGTGGATTATTATTATTGGTAATTCGAGCGGAGTAACGTTTCTGCGACAATTCACCGTTAACAATAATTACAAAAAATGTGTGACAGTTCCTAGCAGAGAGGCACTAATCTACAGCACGATATAAACACAGGTGTCGCCTGCCATGACCCATGTCCGTTGGCTAGGCTCCGTTGTGTAACGAATTGCCGAGTGGTGAATCACAGCGACGGTGCTGCCATCAATCGGGTCGCGTGTCGCGTGCAGTTTAGAAACTGTATGACTGTCTCCAACATATAGATAAATAACCGGATCGGGGATCGGATTGTTAGACAAGGCCTCTGAAGCAGTTCAGCTCCCCAGTAAGTGCATCGGTAACAATCTATCGTCCACCTCTCGACCACACCCGACGTTGTTAACCATCCCGATCACTTACGACCGGCACAAGCCGTTAAGACTGAATCGGTATCCTTTATATGTTGTACTGGAAGCTGCGACTTCAGCTTCTCTCTATCTTTCTATTTCCTCCCTGCCCTCACATTGAAACGCTGCAGTAGATTTTGGTATAATTTTTACTATATCCACGTTCCTATGTATACTGCATCAACATACGTGTTAATATAAGATGAATGTCGAAAACACAGGAAACGGTAAAGATATAAACTATTTATGGGTGGAATACAAAGAGATCGGAGGAAGCCGGAGGTTAAAAAGTATTCTAGAATACACGGTTGCAACTCTGTGCGGTGAACTCCCTGGGATTTACTGTATTTTAACCGTGTGATTTCGGTATGGTGCTGATAATGTGTCATTTACCATCGAGCCCACAATGAGCATTCGACACTGTACAAATACGCAAACAAGTTTATCGAGCGGTGTTGGCCAGTACTGGGCGTATTTGCGTTCCCACGATAACTGTCCGATGAAGTCTGCTCTTGACTTTGATTTTAGGTTTTTTGCGATACGCAGAGCGTAACGAAATGATTTATGCTGTCGACCAACGTGTCGGGTGGACGGAGCGTGGAGATGATTCTAACATAATTCTAAGATGGCCATTGAGAGAGAAAACGGTGAAGTATCGATCTCATGGCCCAGTTGCCAAAGACCCTGCCTGTCGAGGAGTCCCGAGTTCGAATCCCGGCCGAGGCAGACGTTTATGTCACAGACATACTGTTTATATGTTCGCGAGGTTTGGGTGTTTGTGATGCCCTATTTGTATATCAAGTCACCTGCAACACAAGGAATCCTAGTGTGCGTGTGTGAGTGCGTGATCATTTATTTATTTACCACCGCCACGCCCGCTTTGCCATGTTTGAAGCAGCAGATGTTTTTTCATGTCAAAGAACCCTAACAGATAAAAACCCATCCATCAGCCACTAAGTAAAGGATTCAGTCCAGATAAACCATAATACACTTATGACACAGCGTTTTGATTAGTTGAAAAATAAATGTAATAATGGGAACAACAAAATAATGACACACCAGCACGGAGCCCTACGTTGGGCTAGATGCTCTTTCCACCTGTAGATCACTGACTGTCGAGCGTGGAACTTTCGCTCTTCTACTACCCTCGACGAGGGTACAACTCCCTGACTTCGGATCTCCGAGCACCACGTGTACAATGACGCGTGGACTTCGGTTTCGAAATCTCAGGATGGACTCCCTGCGAGCATGCACTAATCTCGCACTTCGATTCACTGTGGTGCGGGTGGCATGGTCGCACGACTAAGACTTCTCGAAAAGAGAACCAAAAAACAATATTTATCTGTCACATAAATGTTCACAATCAGGAATCGAAGCTGAGACGCTTCGCAAGGTATGCAGATTGACTACGAACATATGCTAACAACAACAGATTGAAATAGTACTTCCGTCGATAGTGAAGTCTAGACAGGAAATATGATTTCTTGTACCGCGAACACGTCTCGTCTCGCTCAATTTGTAGCATTTGTTTTGGCAACGTGTCGCCGTCGGAGGCGTCTAACTTGAATAAACATTATTACATTTAAATAATACAATAAATTTCGCTGTAGTGTATATTATTTATATAAAAATATAATTATTCTGGATCACGTTACAAATTCAACGCATGAAAAATGGAAGTTTAATAGGTGGCCGAAACGTCGAACTGCACAAAAGAAAAAGTTTTTAGTCTCTAAGGTCAATAACTAGAATGGAACGCGAACAAGTTTCCAACTTTATACAACGAAGTAGCTGGTGTTCACGATGAAACGGTGTCTAAGATAAAAGTTAAAGCTTCGCAAACATTATTTATCTTTATATCGATAAAGTATATATACTTGACGAACTTATTAAAATTTCACGTATCTGTTGGATCATCCACGAGAGATGCACTTTGCGATCTGCTCACAAACTGTTAAACAAAACTGTGAAAATGGATATGTGTAAAAATATTGATAATATATAATAATTTTTAGGTAGATATTTTTTTTAATTTGATATGTAAAATAATTAATTATAATAAATTAATAATATTTTTATATAAGACTGCAATAAATTTGCACCCCACGTCGAGGTCAACTTGCCCACGAGCAACGTTATAAAAAGGTAAACGTGCCTATAATACAGACTTAATATGCATATGTAATATAAATAGGCAAATCGATGAGAGAATGTCAGTTGTATAAATGCAGATATTTAATGGAAGAAGGTGGAAACTCCTCCCGGTCCCGGGCGCACTGCTCGGCGTGTTCGGCGCTCGGTCGATAAATCAGTCTCCCGCCAGATTTACATAAACAATTGTCCTTAAGCTCTTGAATCACAGAACACGAACTGGTGCGCACCGAGCTGGCGTCACTTGTGAGACTATCACACATTCGTACTTAGCACCAAACGTTGTGGTAATTGCAGCTACTGTACACATTGACATTCAGCAGGAAGACCTCGTCTTTGTCGCGGTCCACAACGATCAAGCCGAGACCTTCGAGCATTTTATGGACTTGGAACTCAAATTGCCAGTCTGCAATGATGCAGCGTGGTGAACTATATTATTGACATGTGTCACTGTCCCGTTAAACCGTACCTCCGTTAGCTGCCCGCACCGCACACGTACCACATGGCCGCACGCTTTTGACTATCAGGGGTTCTACTCAACCTTGAGTCCAATCCAGATATGTAATGGAACCTCGTAACCGTAACCAATACTATCGGATATCGGAAACCGTAACCGAATCTGATAAAAAACTTTCCAATGATTTCGGATAGGGGCAGCGTCTAAAGGTAACACGTTGCGACAGGCCTTCGTCGGCCGAGCCGACACACCAGCCGCGTCAGACGCGTTTTGTTGTTCAATTTTTTTTTTTTTTATAGAAATTATCATAGGATAATAATACCAAATAATACCTAAAAATTAAGTCCATATGTTACGTTGTAAATACATTATATTTTTGCACACGTCCTAAAATATCTGGTATCCATAATCGAAATTATCCGAAACAATTGAATAATCCGAATTAATTTCATATCCATAACATCTAGTCCAATTCAACGTCACCTACTCGTGATGCGCACTGCAGAACAACGAACGGTCCTTACTGTCGATGACCGTTGACTTCTATACCACCTGGTTCATTGGGGTATCGGAGATCCAGACCCCTGTTTCCGCGTTGGCCGGCGACATGTGAGTCAGTGATGCAATAATCACTGTCCATCAGATGACCCATCTGGTTGTTTTTTGGCTGTAGAAATAAACATATGCACGGCGCATCAGTCATTTCTATCCCGTTTCCATTCTGTGGATGTATTACCATATTTCATCGTTTCGACTCTAATCGATAATATATGCAGATTGCACGCGGCGCATCACTATTTGTTCAGGTTATCTTCGCCTTGCAGCATTTCTGTTTAGTGACGTACACTGTTTACTTTTATCGATGGTTTTGATTTTATTAAAATAAACGTAGCGAGTGCTCTTATGTCATAAATATAATCGGCAACAAACGTAATAAGATACGATTTTCTGATATTCATTATGTGAAAAATAGAAGATGTAATTTTGTAAGAGACTCCATACTTTTTGCAGTTCAATTCCTAGGAATTGGAATTTGGTATTGTGGTAAAAATAAACTCACTTGTTTGTTTCGGCAAAGGAAAAGAACTTGTGATAACTTGCATGCCTGAAAGTTCTCCTTAACGCTGTGAAAAATGTATGAAATCTGTCAACCTCTGCCTTAGCGATGGGACAGTCATGGAATGTAACGATAAGTAATACGCACCATCCACAGCTGTTGTCACGGTTCGTTACAAACATCGACGTACATTTTATCGACACGTCGCGCGTCCCCTCCCTGGCCCCGGGACACAGTCGTATGTTTGCTTGTGCGATGGGCGCAGACTAATTTGTGTTGTTTACAGTGCGCTGCAACGCCGCGACTGCGGTCACACACACCATCCATCATGCCTTGTGTTTGTGTACAGATGATCATATACAAATATACTTTATTGGGAACCTCGTGCCAACAAAGAGATGTTAACTATAATAAATATGAATATTATTGGCGCCTTAAGTGATAGTACCGATGAGAGGTGATATACATAGAGATATAGAAATTTAACTAAAATATTATATTCAAGAATTATGACGATGAGAGGATGGATGGTGGAATAGTGTTGAGGTCTTCTCAATCGTCCTCCCACCTTCGACAGTAATTATTGATTGATTGATCAGTTGTGGGGCGGACTTGCGTCCCGCAGGCTGTTGCTGATTCATCATCATCATTACAACTCGAGTCACCTCTCACGATGGGAGGGTAACGGCCACAGTCCATCACGCTGGTCAGACGCAGATTGGAACACTTGGCATACCTTTGTGAACGTCATAGAGAATTATCAGGTATGTCCGTTTTCTCATGATGTTTTCGTTCACGAGGCTGCCAAGCCATTTACTGATCGTTATTATCCGAATTTAATTATTAATTACGAGCGCTTAAAATAACCAATAATATAAGGATTTATTTAACAACCAAACCAGTTTTTTATTCATAACATATTTTAATAGAGGTATTATTCAAACCCGTTTCCGAAGTAGATAATACCTTCTCGCTCCAGTTATCAACAGCGCACCGGTCTTCACATTTACATAGCCCTTAGAAGTAAAAATCTCACTACTTTTTTAAATATAAAAACCTTAAATCGTAAAACTAAATACATTGCTCTGTGTACAAAAATGATTTTTTATTAATCTGTGAGCATGTTGACAGACGGTGGTCTGTCAAGGAAGTGTGTACACCGTTCGTCGAATCCAAATTTCTTAGAAAAAATATTATCGAAGTTCGTACAAATGTTTGTCATGTGTGTTTCGAAAGTTTTAACAGTTTCAAAACGTAAATTACCGAATTTACGTATTGATTTGAATACTTGCTCACACTGCACAACTACCCGTGTGCTGGAGAAGCCGTTACCTCGAGCAGGGTTATGTTTTCTTTTTAGTGTTATAGTATAACAAAACGTTCTCCAACATTTGATGGTGTGTTCTCAGATAAATTCCTGTACACACAATAATATTTTTGAATACAATACGAAGTTTATTTTAACTACAATCTATTTGTAAGTAGCTTAAAAGCTCGGCGTTGATTCAAGTATAACCAAGGTATCGCTGTTTAATGGATAATTAAATTGGGCGTTGAAGAGAAATCACCATGAATAAACGATACAACGGTGACGTGTGGGTAGTCAGCCCCAGCCTGCTCCATCTCTGATTACTCACGCTTTCACCGCATACATTAACTATATGCGTTTAACGTTCGGTGTGTGTGTGTTTATGGATCAATTAGTATTTTTAAATGCATTAAAATAAAACAACCAAGTATATTATGTTACAACTGGATGATTATGTTAATAGAACTACTTGGACGTGAGTTTTTAAGTAGTGGAAGCTGCTATCTGAATTATGGGTAGGAGAAAAAACCGCTAGGTAGTTTCTGACCGCTTCTTCCAAAACCACTAAGTGTGGGAATCTGTTGAAGCGATACCGTAGTTTGATTTTTCTACACTATTTGAAATACCAACTTGGAATCAACTTCATTTCCCGCAACTCGACACTGACTCCTACTGAGTGATCAGCTGTCACTTACTAGCGCCATCTGCTTGTTGCATTTGTTAAATAAAGTCTCGTAGATCATTTGGTGCAAGAATTCGTTCAGGAATCACTACTAGTTTAAATTGTATTGTTTTAACAATCCCCGTCTCTTTGAGTTATGTAAAACATCCGCCTCAGTCCTGATGGCGTTGGTCCTCTTCACATCGCAAGCCGATTTACGCGACAATTTGCCTCGCGATTGAGAAAATTAGCAATACACAGTGACATTTAAACACGAGTTTACGAAAGATTTACTTGTACACGCTCAAAGTAAAATGTTACCAAATTATGTGACAAGTAGCGGGTAGTTGTGCGGCGTGACCTTTGCTCTGTTGTCGACCTTACGGCCAGTTTCAGTCATATGTTATTACTATATATATATATGGTATGTTATTTTATGTATTCAGTCGGTCCTACACTTCACTTGTGTACATTGGGACGGGTGTAAATTACTAATGAAGAAGTGAGAAGTTCACGTTAGTGACGTCACATTTTTCTATCGAAACTTTCATACAAAATACCATCCAAATCTCCAACGTTATCGGTGCATATCCCATAAAAAATCATACAAACCAGGTTATCAGAACCATTGGGAAAACGAAAAAATATCACCAGTCGGTGGAATCCTA